>CAUZXS010003103.1:2500-12500 GCA_963585895.1 Sepioteuthis lessoniana
AGAGAGAGAGAGAGAAGAAGAAATAAAAAAAATGAAATGAGGAAATATATATATAGAACGAGAAAGAAAGAAAAAAGGCCATGAGAGAGAGAGAGAGAGAGAAAAGAAGAAATAATAATAAAATGAAATGAGGAAATATATATAGAACGAGAAAGAAAGAAAAAAGGTCATGAGAGAGAGAGAGAGAGAGAGAGAGAGAGAAAAGAAGAAATAAAAAAAATGAAATGAGGAAATATATATAGAACGAGAAAGAAAGAAAAAGGTCATGAAAGAGAGAGAGAGAGAGAAAAGAAATAAAAAAAAATGAAATAAGGAAATATATATAGAACGAGAAAGAAAGAAAAAAGGTCATGAGAGAGACAGAGAGAGAGAAAAGAAGTAAAAGGAGAAATAAAAAAACAAATGAAATAAGCAAATATATATATATAGAAAGAGAAAGAAAGAAAAAGAGATCATGACAGAGAGAGAGAGAGAGAGGAAGAGAGAGAGAAAATAGGAAGAGAGAAGAAGTAGAAGGAGAATAGGAAATAAACATAAAAATGTGAGGGAAAAAAATAAGAAAAGAAAAGAATCAGAGAGGACAAAAAAGAGAAAAGAAGAAAAACAGAAAAAGCAAGAGAGCAAAAGAAGAAATGAGAAAACAAAAAAAAAAAAAGAAAAGAAAATAAAGAAAACAAAAATAAAGGAAAAAGAAGAGGAGGGGAAAGTATAAAGAAGAAAGAAAAAAAAGTGTAAAGAAGAATGAAAACGAGAGAGAAAAGAAAAAGAAGAGAAAGGAGAGGCACACAAAAAAAGAAAAAGAGGAAAAGAAAATCAGGAAATGAAATAAGAAAGAAAGAAAGAAAGAAAGAAAGAAGAAATGAAAAAATGGAAAAATAAAATAAGAGAAAAGGGTAATGATGAAATTAGAATGTGAAAGAGAGGAAAGTTGAAGGAGAACTAAAATGTAATAAAGAGGGTTGGGGAAGAAAGAAATTAAGTGCAGAAAAGATACTGAGTGGCCAATAATAGCAGGAAAAAAATCAATAAATCAATACATAGTTTACACTTGAATGCTTTTATCATTCTTAACATGACAGAGTTACAGGTGGCAGGGTGAAGATTTTCTCTCTGCCATTCTGGAAGCAGATTGTATGGTGTGGTTGGGGGCAACTGTGAGAGTATGTGTCTAACATTTGGGAATTGAAGACATTCTGTGAAAACCAGTGGTATCAAACTATTAAAGAAAGAAAGAAAGAAAGAAAAAAAGGGAAAAAAGGGACCAAGAAGAGCAAAGGGAAAACAAGATAAGAGAGAGCACAGAAAGGACTTGTTAAGAAAGAGCAAAAAAAGAAGAATAAAAGACAGAAAGAAAAAAAGGAGGAGATAAGAAAGAGCAGAGAGAGAAGAATGTAAGAAACAGCAAAGAGAGAACAAGATAAGAAAGAGCAAAAAGGACAATGAAATAAGAAAGAATAAAAAGGACAATGAGATAAGAAAGAGCAAAGAGAGAATGAGACAAGATAAGGGATGAGAGAATGAGATAAGAAAGAGCAAAAAGAGAGAATGAGATAAGAAAGAGCAAAGAGAGAATGAGACAAGATGATAGATAAGAGAGAATGAGATAAGAAAGAACAAAGGGACAATGAGATAAGAAAGAGCAAAGAGAGAATGAGACAAGATAACAGATGAGAGAGAATGAGATAAGAAAGAGCAAAAAGAGAGAATGAGATAAGAAAGAGCAAAAAAAGAGAATGAGATAAGAAAGAGCAAAGAGAGAATGAGACAAGATGATAGATAAGAGAGAATGAGATAAGAAAGAACAAAGGGACAATGAGATAAGAAAGAGCAAAGAGAGAATGAGATAAGATGATAGATAAGAGAGAATGAGATAAGAAAGAGCAAAAAGAGAGAATGAGATAAGAAAGAGCAAAGAGAGAATGAGACAAGATGATAGATAAGAGAGAATGAGATAAGAAAGAACAAAGGGACAATGAGATAAGTGAGAGCAAAGAGAGAATGAGACAAGGTAACAGATGAGAGAGAATGAGATAAGAAAGAGCAAAAAGAGAGAATGAGATAAGAAAGAGCAAAAAAAGAGAATGAGATAAGAAAGAGCAAAAAGAGAGAATGAGATAAGGAACAGCGAAAAGAGAGAATGAGATAAGGAAGAGCAAAGAGAGAGAATGAGATAAGGAAGAGCAAAGAGAGAACGAGACAAGATAACAGATGAGAGAGAATGAGATAAAAAAGAGCAAAGGGACAATGAGATAAGAAAGAGCAAAGAGAGAATGAGATAAGATGACAGATAGGAGCATAGAGAAAAGAAAGAGCAAAAAGAGAGAATGAGATAAGAGAAAAGCAAAGAGACAACAAGATAAGAAAGAGACAAGATGTCAGATAAGAGAGAATGAGATAAGAAAGAGCCAAAAGAGAGAATGAGATAAGAGAAAAGCAAAGAGACAAGAAGATAAGAAAGAGCAAAAAGAGAGAATGAGATAAGAGAAAAGCAAAGAGACAACAAGATAAGAAAGAGACAAGATGTCAGATAAGAGAGAATGAGATAAGAAAGAGCAAAAAGAGAGAATGAGATAAGAAAGAGCAAAGAGAGAATGAGACAAGATGATAGATAAGAGAGAATGAGATAAGAAAGAACAAAGGGACAATGAGATAAGAATGAGACAAGATAACAGATGAGAGAGAATGAGATAAGAAAGAGCAAAAAGAGAGAATGAGATAAGAAAGAGCCAAAAAAGAGAATGAGATAAGAAAGAGCAAAAAGAGAGAATGAGATAAGGAACAGCGAAAAGAGAGAATGAGATAAGGAACAGCGAAAAGAGAGAATGAGATAAGGAAGAGCAAAGAGAGAACGAGACAAGATAACAGATGAGAGAGAATGAGATAAAAAAGAGCAAAGGGACAATGAGATAAGAAAGAGCAAAGAGAGAATGAGATAAGATGACAGATAGGAGCATAGAGAAAAGAAAGAGCAAAAAGAGAGAATGAGATAAGAGAAAAGCAAAGAGACAACAAGATAAGAAAGAGACAAGATGTCAGATAAGAGAGAATGAGATAAGAAAGAGCCAAAAGAGAGAATGAGATAAGAGAAAAGCAAAGAGACAAGAAGATAAGAAAGAGCAAAAAGAGAGAATGAGATAAGAGAAAAGCAAAGAGACAACAAGAAAGAGACAAGATGTCAGATAAGAGAGAATGAGATAAGAAAGAGCAAAAAGAGAGAATGAGATGAGAGAAAAGCAAAGAGACAACAAGATAAGAAAGAGCAAAAAGAGAGAATGTGATAAGAAATAGCAGAGACAACAAGATAAGAAAGAGCAAAAAGAGAGAATGAGATAAGAGAAAAGCAAAGAGACAAGATAAGAAAGAGACAAGATGTCAGATAAGAGAGAATGAGATAAGAAAGAGCAAAGAGAGAATGAGACAAGATGACAGATAAGAGAAAATTAGATAAAAAAGAGCAAAGGGACAATGAGATAAGAATGAGCAAAAGGAAAATGAAATATGAAATAAGTAAGAGCAAAGGGAGAAAGAGCCAACAAAGAGGAAAGGTTAGAGGAGACAAGAAAGTGAAAAGGGAGGAAGAGATAAAAACAGGGAAAGAGAGAAGATAAATAAAAGCAAAGTGAGAATGAGCAAAATTAAGAAAAATGGAGTGAAAGAAAAGTAAAGAGAGAGGGACTGATCCAATTTGAAAGAAAAAAAAGGAAAAGGAAAGAGTAAGAGAGGAACAAATGCAAAGAAAGTCAGAAAGAAGAAAAAGAAAGAGAAAAAGAAAAAAGAGAAATGAAGATAAAAAGAGAGAAAGAAAATAGTAAAAAGAAGAGAAAACAAATTGTCAGAAATATATATTTCTTGAAGACAATAATGCTGTTTATTTAGTGGGGGACTTGAGGTCTCAATCCATCAAAATTTGGTTGGTGCATAAAAAATTAATGACCATGTTTAAAGTCAAATATCTTGGATGTGAAATGATATCTTAATAAAAAAAACAAAAAAAAAAAACACAAAGAGCAGTAATCTTCTGAAGGAACGAAATGTTTTAAAGCAAAAAATGAAGCAGAAATTAGAAAATCATCATTATTGCTTTTAATGACAACAATCAAACTATTGTTGAAATGAAGCAAAAAGTAAAGAGAAAAAGATGATATTCTAAGCACAAATGAAGAAGGAAAGGAAGAAATAAAGGAAAAATAAAAAGCAAAGAGGAGAAAGATCAAAAGAGGTAAAGGAAAAGATTTTTAAAAAAAGAGGGAAAGAAAGTATAGGTAAAAAGAGAGATGAGAAAGAAAGAAAGAAAGGTTATTGTAGGTTATTTAATGCCAAATCCTATTTATACATATATATTAAAATATATATGATTTAGAAATAAACAGTATGTATGAAACAGTTTTTAAATAAGCAAGAGCTCATTTATTTGTATACAGTTAAATAGTTTCAAGTATTGTTATTTAACATTAGTAATTCTATTTAACTTTATTTGTTTGCACACAGCTAAATGGTTCCAAGTATTCCTATGTAATACTAATAATTCAATATCAGACCAGTCATTTGTTTGCACACAGTTAAATGGTTTCTTGTATAGAAAATGATTGCATATTTCCATTTGACCAAGAGACTGATTTGGACTGGTAGTACATGGGAGGAGTGACAATGAAAGAATATCCTAAAGACGGAAGCCTTACCATGAGATAGTTTAGAGTCGTATTTAGGACACTCAAGGTGGGGAGGCAGTTTACCCTTCTGCAGAGATGCAGTCAGCATATTCTACAGCCCCAGCCAACTGGGCTGATGAGCAAGAAAGAATTTAAAAGAGATGAAAGGAAGAAGAAATATAAAGATAATATGCAGAGAAGACAAGAAAGAAAGTATAAAGTATCAAAAAGCAGGAGTAAAAAGAAATGAAAGAAACATTCAAAATTAACTGAGAAGTAAAAAAGAAATAAATCAGATAATATATTGGCTGGAGTCCAAAGACAAAAGAGAGGGAAGGGCATGTAGAATGGTCACTTGATGGTCACTCAATGTCTAAAGAAAGAACAAGAAACAAGGACAGTAAAATTATTCCTGGAAAGATATGCTTATAAAGAGGTTTGAAGTGAAAAGTAAAAAAAAAAAAAAAAATGACAGTAGCAAATAATAGCACAGTTGAAGAAAAGAAATTCCATTTGGCAGTTAAAGACAAACAAAAGAAAATATACAAGAGGAGATGTGTGTTAAAAAGGGACATTTTAGAAGGGAAATAAGTTCAAGCAGAAGATGTGGTAAACATTAATATTCTCACTGACTAAAAAGAAAAAAAATGGGAGGAACAGACACATACTTATTAGTGAAATTGAGAGTTTTTATGGGCAAAAGCAAGAATTCACTTCTCCTTTAATGCTGGTTGACTTCTGGATAACTCATCACTTGTATGCCACAACAGTTGATAGAAAAGAACAGTCAGATCAAGAATTTCCCCCACTTCTCCTGCTACTATGTAACCCAGCATTACTTTGGATATCTAGATAAAAGCTCTCATTTCTGGTATGTCACAATGGTTGATAGAAAAGAGCAGTCAAAGTAGAAGTTTTCCCCTTCCATTGCGACCATGTAACTCAGTATTATCTTTTTTAAATGTATTTACCCAATCTCTCCACAATAAACAGAATGTGACAGAGAGTCAATTTTTAAGTGGAGTACAGAGTCAATTTTTAAGTGGAGTACAAATGGTTCGAATTCAGAGTTTTCTTTCTCTTAAAATAGTTGCCTTAGCAAGGCTAGAGAGTACAGTCTGCCCTATAGCTAGGGAGAGAATTTTTGGATTCATGCCTTTCCAAAGATCATTAGTATGAAGTAAAAGACAAATGGCTTTATCCAGGATTTGAACTCAGGTTTATGATTCCATTTCCTACAATAGTAATTATTAGCGTAACAATGCTTCCAAGTTTCAAGTAACCTGGAGAGACAGATACTGTCAAATAACTCTTCTTGACCAAGAGAGCCCATGAAAAATACAGCAGAACCCTTTGGTTTGGTTTCTTTGTTTAATGGCATATCAACCTTTGTGGGTCATTTAATGCCAAAGCCATTCTCCTAAAAGAACAGTAGTGGTACTATTTAACCCATAGCTGGGAGGATAAGGGGGTTCATACCTTTCCCAAGGGTATTTGCCCGAAAGCGAACATAATAGCGTGACTGGAGTACGAACATGTGTACTACAATTCCGCAGTCCATCGCTTTAACCATTACACCACGAGGACACCCCCTAGAACCCTTTGGATAGTCCACCAAACCACTGGACCAACTAGAGCCATCAAAAATTACTTTTTTAAAATCCATTCCGTAAGACAGGTTTTTTCCTTCTTGACCAGTTTTGCCTAAAAATTTAATACGTGAATCTAAGAAAGTAACGAAGATTTCATTATCATCATGTCGTGCCACTAACACAGATATCCCTGACCCTCTCTCACCTCTTTTCCCTATCATTCATCGCCTCTGGCAGGTCTTCAGGGCTACATTCCGTATCCTCACATAGCTGCTGAATTTATGTTCGTGCTGGTTGTCCTGCTTTTGCCCGGCCATATGTGGGGGTCCATAAGAGTAGATCACTTATGAGCTTGTCCCTGCTTCTCCAGCAGTGTCCTGCATGTCTGGTTCGTCTAACTTGGATAGTTTTCATGATGGGAGGCAGGTGGCCGTATAGTTGGTGCCTTGTGGGATGTTGCCACCAGGACTTGTTCACGATTACTCGCAGCATTCTTGTGTAATTGCTGTCTAGCTTCTTCTCCAGCCATTTTGTTAGCGTCCATGTAGTGCATCCATACAGCAGTATCGATACGACAGCTGCCTGGAAGAAACTGCATTTCATTTTATCAGTTAGGTCTCATTTCCATATGATCAATAGCCTATTGATGGCTGTCCATGCCTTTGTTAACAGTGTGTTGATGTCCTTTTCGGTTGATGAGATGCTGCTTCCTAGGTAAGGGAATTTGCCAACTAGGGGGTTCCGTCTAGTGTGGAAATATCACCTGTTTGATTATAGCACATTTATTCCATAACGAAGATTTAAATTACCAAATCATCTTTTTATTAATTTTTATCTTTTAGATGAACCATCTTTTTAACATGTGTCAATAGCATCTTTTAGTTATTTGCTGAGATGATTTTTTAATCAAACTCTGATTGAAGAGATAGCAGATTAGGTGTCTTGATAAGATAGTAGTGGTTTATATAATAAAGAAATAAAACAAAAACAAACCACTTAAGACATCAATATGTCAAATTCTTATAATAATATTAATCATAATACAGATATAAGACCAACTGTAAAAAAAATTAAAATAAAAGTCTTGAAATAACAGAATTTTTAACTATAAGATCAAACACCTCAATAATACTGTCTTTGAACAAAGACAGAAAGTTCTAAATGTATTCGATAAGTAAAATGAGATTCCTTCGAATCATCATCATCATGTCGTGCCGCTAGCACAGATATCCCTGACTCTCTCTCTCTCCACTTTTCCCTATCGCTCATCGCCTCTGGCAGGTCTTCAGGGCTACATTCCGTATCCTCACATGGCTGCTGTATGTATGTTCTAGCTGGCCGTCCAACTTTTGCTTGGCCATATGTTGGGGTCCATAGGAGTACATCACTTAATTGTAGCCTGATATCAGATTAACATCTCAGGAGAGAATATTTTTGTTTGCAAATTGACTGTTAATGGTGTCAACAAACACTTTTTATATATATATATATATATATATATATATATATATATATATATATATAGCATAATGGTTAGGGTGTTTTCCAATAGTCCGGGAGACCTGGGTTCAATCCTAGGTTCAGTCATATCAAAGATTCAAAAAATAGTATTTGATCCCTCCTTGTTTAACACTCAGTATTATAAGGTACAGATCAAGGTAAGTGGAGTAATCTAGGGAAAGGGGTTGCACCCTCCTCAACACTTAGAGGAGGCAGCTAATGAAAAGGGAGCTTTTGGCTTGCCCTCAATTACGGTTGGTTAACTTATGCATATGCACATTTATGAAATGGTAAATAATACACAGCATCCAATACACTGGCATTATAACTAGGAGGATGCCAATGGAAACTTGAGTTAGACAGCACAAGAGTTTGAATAAGTTGCAGTGAATAGTAGTCACCCAAACACACATCATAACTATATGTCTTTACAGGCAAACAACTTTGAAAAGAACATTCTATACCCACCAAAAGTGTGTAAACCCTGAAACACATAATTTACATTACCCACCAACCAAAGTAAGAAATTCTCAAAATCTAAAATTTCAAATATATGGACACACACACACACACATGAAAGAGAGGTGGGAGAAGCAGCTAAAATTTCAAAAGATAGCTAAACAATGATTAACGTCTTTTTGACAGTCTCTTATTCTTGGCCCCCAAAGGTAAAAAATATTACATCACAGGTTTCATTTTCACAAACTTCAAATGAAGATTGAACTATGTAATGAAAATCATGTTGATTTACAGACAAATTCTTCCCCAGGGTGAAAGCACATGTGTGGAAAGTTTAAAAGATATCCCAGATATCAGAAGGCTAATTTATTTTGAATAGCCATATTTGTTTATTTTGTTTATTTAAAAGTCTGCATCATTATCATATATATATATATATATATATATATATATATATATATATATATATATATATACACACACACACACACTCACACAAGTACATAAAAGCCCTGATGGCTATATATGCATGTAAATATCAACATACTTGTAAGTATATGAACAGTGGGACGTTTCTCTCTATTTATTTTTTCTTTGTCTATGTAGTATATGTAGGATCAAATTGGAACTTATGACAATGATTAGAGTGTAGTATCTGTACATGTGTATATCTAATCAATTCAATTAAAAAATTTTTTTTCAACTGAAATATTTCTAATTTAAATGTCTTATTTTTCCTTATTTTTTTAAATCTATTTTTAAAAATCTATAAGGTTTCTGCCCCCTCAAAATAATAACTGCTTTGTTGGCATTTTTTATACATCAGACATTTAAAAGAGAAAATTGGATTTTCATTTGTACAAATATATTAATTCTAAGTAGAAGTATTATATATATATATATATATATATATATATATATATATATATATATTCAAATAAGAAGGTTCATGAAGAGATTTATATCTATTTTAATTTATTTTGTTTATACATATGTGTTATATATATGTATGTTTCCAGTTTGTTGCTTTCATCAGAGAACATATGTGGCACAATGCCTTGTTAATGGGGTACTTAATGAGACTTGAACTCACTCTTGTTTCCTGTATAAATATAAATTATATATATATATATATATATATATATATATACACACACACACACATTAGCTGGTCACGCAAGTAAATATGTATAAACCATGTTGAGCAGCTATCTATCTAGATTGATAGAGACATAATTAACTGAAATGGTATTTTATCACAATTATGAAGATGAAATTATATATATAAGCAATGTAAACATATACACATCAATTATTCTTGACTGTATATGTGTTCAGGAAATACTGATACGTTATTATCATTTGTTTTTATTTTCATTTCTTTAACTCATGTTATGATTTATTTGTTGCTTTTTCTTCTTATTTTTTTGTCATAAAAAAGAAAAAAAAATGCTCTTAGTGATATTTCACCTTCTGCATCAAACAATTCACAGACCAATTGTAAGGGTATCAGAGAACAACATGGCAGAAAATCTTGTTTTAAAACAAGGTAACTACATTTGTAATCAAAACAAGCTTAGTTAATTTTTACTCCCCACAAAAAAAAAAAAAAAGCAGAGCAAAGGGAATATTTTCCATTTCATGTTTTTTATCACCATGAAAGATAATTATATATATATATATATATATATATATATATATATATATAGAAGAGTGTATATTTAGGCAACAAATTATTATTCAAGCAAGTTTTGTTAAAGAAGATGAAACACTTTATTATTCTTAATTTCATTTTTTTAA
>CAUZXS010003103.1:17500-33111 GCA_963585895.1 Sepioteuthis lessoniana
TGTAAAATCTAACATTTTAATTTTATTCTATAATATATATATATATATATATATATATATATATATTGTATTCTTTTTTTATCATTAAGGGTTTTCGGACTATTGTCTTCATCTTTATTGTTATTTCCACGTTTCAGCCGATATGTCCTCCGGCCTTCTTCAGGTGTTTGTCGAACTCAGGAACCTTCACAGAACATTCAACTACGTCCTTTATTGAAACCATGGGGGTCGCCTGTTCTGATTCCGTTAGCCATAACTGGGTACAAGTGTTAAGTATTCCTGTATTGTTACTCGCCTGTAGTGAGGATTGAACCTGCAACCTCCAGATGATTGTCTCCTTAGAAGCTTAGGGAACCAACGCCTATAACCGTTACACCATGTATTCTATATATATATATATATATAAATATATATATAGTATTCTATAAAAGCTGCTTGGTAGCACCAGGAGTGGCAGTACTGCCTTGAGCTACCGAAACTGTGTTATCACACCTGGTTGGCGGCTGATGAGGGCAGGGTATTACACGTGCTTTCACCCATTGTATGATGAAAATATATATTGTATTCTATAATGTATATATATTGTATACATATATATTCTATTCTATAATGTATTTATATTGTATTCTATATCATATATCTACTGCATTCTATAATGTATATATATTGTATTCTATAATGTATATATATAGTATTCTTTAATGAATAAATATTGTATTCTATTGTATATGTATATTATTATTATTATCATTCTATTGTATATTCTATTCTATATTGTCTCAAAATATTTACAAATTTCAGAATAATTTCTGATTATCTTTTTTATTCACTGAAGTTGCCATATTGATTTGAAAAAAAAATCAGTGTAAATTAATGACACTTTTTTTTGTAATTATCTAATGTTGTTTTTGTGATTGCTTAACTTGTTATGTTCAGAAATAGTCTTTCTACCTAGCTGTCTTCTATTCATGAGATATTATTATTAGATATGTTTTTCCATCCTCTCTATTCTTGTGAATTTATGGTCTGTCAGGCGGAAGTGAGTAATTTATTATGGTTTAATGATCATATTCTAAGCCTATAGTTGTTTTTTCTAAAACTGATTTCTCTATATATTGTTTGGAGTAATGTGTGCATTCTAAAAGATAAATAATATTTTTGTTATTCCAGCTTGATTCATAGTAGATTTTAAAAGCTCTATTAGTTATAGTATTTGTGAATGAATTAGGGTGTTTGATGTATTTTCAACAGAGTCTGTTTCTTCCACTATATGGTTGACAAAATTCTCATTTTCATAGCAGAATTGTTTTGGATAACTTCATTGTTTAGGATTTTGTTGCTTCTTAAAATTTCTTTCAGATTTTTAGGTCTACACTATAAAATGCACTTGGTTCTTTATATATATATATATATCATTTACTTTGAGCTTTAATTTGAAGATTTCCCAGTAATTCTTAATCATTTTTACTCATTATAGAAGTGTAGGGGGTTATTGATAAATTTTGTCCATAGAAGCGTATGGCTTGATTCTTTTTGTAATATCTAGGGCTTCACCTCTATATATACACATTGGATTTCTGGTCTATGATATGCTAACATACTGAGTTGAAGAAATATAATTTAATTTAGGCTTTCCAAGTGATTTTTAATTATTCTAATGAGTAGAGAGGATGGTACTGTTTTTATATATATATATATGTGTGTGTGTGTGTGTGTGTGTGTCTGTGTGTATCTATATAATCATTTTCTATATAACTTGATATACTCACATATATATATAGATATATATTTTATTCAACTTCACCTAATAGAAATATTTAAAATAAACTGCCACTGCCGCTTAGCATCACCTTGGAGATATAAACAAGTCTCACTTTAGTAAAAAAAAAAAAAAAAATGAAATGATAATTTATTTTAAATACTAAACAACTTTCATTTACAAATAGCATATATATTACCTTGATAATGGTTCTGACAAGAATCGAATGTACTCGGTATACCACAAATAGCTCCTTTGGAGAAACCATCAACAAATTTCAAGATTGTAACATCAGAAAAAACATAAGGACTCTTGAAAGAAAAAAGAAAAAACTCCAAAACAACAAGGATTCAATTTTATTAAATCAAACTTGTTTATATATATATATATATATATACTTAACATGCATTTAAATTCTGACAACCTATAAATATCTAACAATCAACACATATGCACAAATCTGCTATCAACGAAATACAACTGTTCAACTATATAGAATATATAACTATATAGTTAAAAGGGTAAAATACGTAAACACCAAAATACTTTTTTATATACAACAATAGGTATCCATGAATGAAGGAGAAACTGGTATCAGTAAAAAACCAAGAATTAATATCTGTTGTGTAAAAGCAAAGAACAACAGGAATGATTGGGAAGATAAAAGGAAACTTACAAATTTAAATGATGTTTCCAACACAGGTAAAAAGCACAATACTTAAAGCATATTTTGTACCAAATGAACCTTTTACACCTGAGTGCACTGTTAGTCCATTATACCTGGAAAAGAAAAAAATATTTTACTGAATTTCAGCATTTTATGGTGGCATGGTTCATTCAAATATATTTTTTGTAGAAAACCTTTGAATAAAAAACAAATGATGCAGTGCAGATTGCCTTGTATATGGTTTCTAAGGTTCAGAGAAATTTCAGAAGATAAATATGTACTTCCGATAACAAAAAAGTTCTGGAGTGAAATAAATGAATATCATATCAGTGAGTGTGCATGCACAAATACATATATATATATATATATATATACATATATATATATATATATATATATATATATATATATATATATATATATATATGTGTGGTTTTTGAGGTGCACTTAGTTTAACTGTTATTTTCACAGGAAATGAAATTGGTGACCAGAGTTCAAATTCTGGATGAGGTTGTTTTCATTCACATCATGGAAAGGCATAAAACCATCTCTTTTCCCCAAACCCCTAGCTATGACAGACTGATTTCTTTAGCCTTAGTAAGAGAACCACTCTAGGAGAAGGGAAACACTAAGTTCAAATCAGCTTTACTATGCTTAAAATAATTGACCTTCAATTACATCCAGCTCACGGCAGAAGAGGTTGGGTAAATGTATATTATACATACATCAGAGTTGGTTTTACTGATGGTGTTCAAAAATAACTTCCAAGATCATTTCTAAGTTTCTTAACCAGAAAAGTATAATAAAAAAAAAAGAACAAAGACAGTATGAGACCTGTTAGATATGCTATCTAAAAAATATATATCTAAAAATTATTCCTTTAAACATCATCATACCAGTTGTATTTAGTTTAAAATGAAATTCTAATAACACCTGTGGCATTGTAGTAGTTGGTGTTTTGGTCTTGAAATCCATTGATAGTAGGTTTTATTATTATAAGAGAATACTTGAAAATTATGGTCAAGTGGGTAAAGAGACCTTGTGCAACAAGGATATAGACAGATTAAATTCCTAATATATTTATCTTTATTTTTATTAGATTTTTTGGGTGGGGGTGTTTGTAGATTATCGTTGTATATATACATAAGAAAATATAAAAAAAATTACTGTTTTCAGGATTTTAATTCTTATAATGAGTTAGAAATTCATTGTATGGATTGTATTTAAAATTACCTAAACTGACCAAAAAATTTATCCAATTTTTATTACATCAATATACATATTGAACTCTGTTTTTGAGAGGTCTTATAAGTTGATAAATGTTGTTGAGAGTTTAATGTTTAAATGGCATCTTTCGAGAGAAAATAACATTTTCTGGGCAAAAAAATTAACCAGTAAGGTAATTGCCGTCTTAATGAAATTAGATTAATGATTTACACATGAACTTATAGAAAAAAAAAAAAAAAACCATAAGGATTTTAGTATTTGCCTTTCCGTTTTTGCTCAATACAGAAAAAAAAATATTTTCAGAAAATATAGTCACTGATATTGAAATAATATTGATCTATTACAAGATGTTAAAACAAAGAAAATTATGGCAAGATCCAGGAACACCTTTAACATATCAAATCGAATCAATAAAAAAAAAGTACTTTTCTCTTTGGAGGGATTCAAAGGGAATTCTTTGTAATGAATGGTGAGAAACAAGGCCAACTATTATTACACAATATTACAGTGAGCAATTGGCTTGTTTGAATGATGAACTTACAGAGTGAAGACCTTTCTCTGATTTACAATATATAGAACATATACATAGAAAATATTCATAGAACATATATAAAGAATATATACATATATATGTAGAAAATATATATAGAACATATATGTAGAAAAAATATATAAAACTTCGCCAATAGTCTGGGAGACCGGTTTTTAATCCCAGGTCGACTCAAAAAATGGTACTTGATGCGACCTTGCTAAACACACAGCATTATAAAGTAAGGATCAAAGGTAGTGGAGCAATCCAGCTTAATGGAGTAACATCCTCCCCTACACCTCAGTGTAGTATCCATTGAAAAGGGAGCCTTTGGGTAGCCCTCGACTACGGTCGCCAACTTCACTTACTATCTCGCGTAATACAAAGCTCTTCAAATGAATTGAGCACTCTGGTATCCGGTAAGGTATAAAATGTAAACAAATGAATGCTGCTGCTACTTAATACCTTATAATTCCCTGGCTGACATGGTACGCTTCTTGGCCGAGCGGTCTGATACTAAGTCTAACGTAAAGTTGGGCAGGTTTCGATCCCAGCTTTAAGCAACCTCCGTGTCTAGCCACACTGAAGAGTTGTGATACAACGAAACAGTCTGTCTGTGGATGACAATATAGAGAACATATATGTAGAAAATATATATAGAATACATATAGAGAACATATTAATAGAAAAAATATATATAGAACATATATATGGAATATATAGAGAACATATAAGTAGTAGAATATATATATAGACAACATATATGTAGGAAAAATATAGGAAATATATATAAAGAACACGTATGTAGAAAATACAAATTATGATAATGATGACCAGTTTACAGGTCTTCAGCCCAAAGAGATTTGCTAAAGAAAATATTATTACATGATCATTCTTCTAATCAAGTTTTTCACACCAGTTTTTATTGGTGTTTATTTTTCCCCTGGAGTCTTAGTGACCACAAATCTCTTTAGGACACTACTCGGTATTCTAGCTGATCTTAAAAGTGCTCTGGTTGATTATTTTTCTAATCTCCAGTTCACTCAGTCTTTTTTTTTTTAGGCCTTTGGGGACTGTTCCAAGTATACCAACTACATTTGTCACCCTTATGTTTCATAACCTTTTCAGTTCTCTACAAAGGTGAAGAAAGCCGTGTAAGTAAAGGTGAACAAGGCCCTGTGGGTAAGGGTGAAGAAAGCCGTGTAAGTAAAGGTGAACGAGGCCATGTGGGTAAGGGCAAAGGAGGTTGTGTAAGTAAGAGAACAGGAGTCACCTCTGCAGGGGGGGTCTTACCCCACCAATTAGTGTCCTGGATACGATACTAAACAATCTGATGGTGAGGTTCCAGCCTCCTATCTATGGGTCAAATAGAACTAAAATGCATTCTTATGCTAAAATGAATTACTTGAAATAGAACAGTTTTGACATTTAAACTGTGTACTCATGCTAAACTGAATTGTTTGAAATGGAACTGTTTCTGACAATTAACTGTGTGTAAGCAAAAACTATACTTATATACTAATCTGAATTGGTTGAATTATAACTCTTTGATTAAACTGAATAGCTTGAAATAGAAATGTTTTTTTTGCTATTAAACTGTGTACTCATGCTAAACTGAAAGGAACAAATCCAAGAGCCCACAAGCAAACAAATTTCATATGATTTACATAGGAGAGAAAATGTAAGCAAACTTGGAGCAAGGTTTAATATTCTGAAATACAATAGATATCTAGGGAAGATAACACTGTGACAAAAAATAATAATAGAATAAATAATCATATTGCCCAGTCAGCAGGAGCTGTAGAAAACACTGACTGCACCTCTGCAGAAGGGTAAGAACCCCCCATCACCAAAGAGTGTCCTGGATATGACACTAAACAATCTGATGGTGAGATTCCAGCAGTGCTGGAGGTTTGGGGAATGTGGAGTACTCCTTTATTGCCATTGCTCCCAGGTCCACTCTGGCCCAGAGTGGTAGCACCTGATAGGGCCCTATCTATGGGTTAAATAGAACTAACAGCATACTAATGCTAAACTGAATTGTTTGAATAAATTGAATAGCTTGAAAAAGAAATGTTTTTGACAATTAAACCGTATTTACATTTAAACTGCGTGCTTATGCTTAACTGAATTATTTGAAATAGAACTGTTTTTCGACATTAAAACTGTATTAACACTTAACTGAATTGTTACATATAACTGCTTGAATAGTTTGAAATATAAATGTTTTTGACCATTAAACTGTGTACTTAGGCTAAACTGAATTGTTTTAAAAAGAACAGATTATTTACATAAAAATGGATTTGGCGTCAAATAACCTACAAAGGTTGATATGCCATAAAACCCAAGAAACCAACCAATAACAAATATGAAGCAGTGATCATGAAGCTAGGGTGCAAATTTCTTCCACATGTAGCTCCTTTTCAAGACAAACATTTATTTCACTCTCAGCAGCACTCTTTTTCTGGTCAGCAATTCCATCAGTTTTAAGTAAGTAAAGTTGGCGACCGTAGTCGAGGGCAACCAGAAGGCTCCCTTTTCAATAGCTACTACACCGAGGTGTAGAAGAGGGCGCCACTCCTTTCCCTAGATTGCTCCACTTTACCCACGATATATACTTTATATTGTTGAGTGTTAAGCAAGGAGGTATCAAGTACCATTTTAAAAGTCTTTGGTATGACGTGACCTGGGATTGAACACAGGTCCATCAGTTTTAATTTATCTAAAAATTTCTTGAAAAATTTATCAACTCAAAATCAAAAAATATTCTTTGATGAGTGAATAATAAATAATCTTGTAATGAAAAAATGAAAATGAATAAAAAATTTGGCAAACTTACATTTAAGCACTTTGTGTCGTGTAATTAATAGAAAAAATATATAGAGAACATATAAGTAGTAGTATATAGACAACATATATTTAGGAAAAATATAGAGAATATATATAGAGAACATGTAATGCTTACAAGCTGGTTTAGTAGACTAATATTTGTTTATTTGTCAAAATTTCTGAGATGAAACTCAATAATTTTTATCATTTAGTTTATTCAGTCTATTGTCTTCATCTTTTTTGTTATATTCACAATGTTCCAACAAGGAATACTTTCTATAGTTTAACACTTGTACCTGGCTATAATTAATAGAATTAGAATAATTTACTCTATAGGATTAAATAAAGGGTTGAGTTCGAAGTTCCATGTAGGCTCCTGAGTTCAACATGAAACATCAGAAGAAGGCCGAATCAGTCAATTAGTTTTGGTTGGGTTTTATGGCATATCAACCATTGTTGGTTATTTAATGCCAAATCCTCTTTATATATATATAGGAATTGTAAACACATTTTCTTAAATGAGACTGAATTAAATGGTTTCAAGTATTGCTATATAACAGTTACAATTTAACATCAGTCATTTGTTTATCCACAGTTTGTTCTATTTGACTCATAGATAGGACCCTATCAGGTGTTACCACTCCAGGTAAGAGTAGAGTTAGAAGCAATGACAATGAAGGGGTACTCCACATTACCCAAATCTCCAAGGCTGTAGTTTTGCCATCAGATGGTTTAATGTCATATCCAAGAAACTTGTTGGGGAGTGGGTCTCTTACCCCTCAGCAGAGATGCCGTCATTTGTCAATATAACAATATTGTTTGTTTGATTTTCATTGGATCCTTCATATTTCTGGCCTTGTCATTTACTAAGTTTTGCTTAGTTTGACCCAACTTCATTCTTTATTTAAAGAGTTTTTTTTTTTTAAATGTGTAAAATTAATTATACCTTCATTCTCTAGACACCATGAAGTTATTATATTTTGTTCCTTAAGGAATAATCTTTCAACTTATGGATAATAATGTTTGCTTTTTTCTTTGAGTTTTTAGAGGGTATTTTAAAAAACTTTTTAATAATTAATTCAGGAGGGTTGAAAAAGCTATAAATTTATGATATTGTTTGTTTGGCTCAAAAGCCATTTCATGTTAGAATAACTGCAAATATGTTTCATTCATATGGAACCAATGAAGACAAAATATTACTTTACACTGTTACAAGTTATAAAAATTTTTAATATCTCTATTACAATTAACTAATTTGTGTATATATGTTATGATGATAAAGCAGAAATGAGACATAATAGAACATTTTTTATTAACACAATAGCATTAAAATACTCTTAGATAATAAAACAATTTCTAATTCAGTTTTCAAGTTAATAATAATAATAATACTGGTTCTTAGGTTAGTTTTATGGCTTGTCAACACTTGTGGGGTTATTTGATGCCAAAGTCATTTTTTTGCAAGCAATTATATAGTTTCAAGAAACTAATCCAGTTTAATAATCCTTTGTAAACAATTATAGCTTCAAGTCACTGAATATAAATAATTTGCTCACAGTTATATGGTTTCAAGTATTCTTATCTAATACTAATAATTTGCAGGCAATTATTTGCTTTCAAATAACAATTCTTATTTAATAATTGTTAAGAATTTTAAGTCTTCACTTGGCTATTCTAATCAAATTGCTGTATCAATGTTTTTGGAGCCAAGTATTAATTAAGTTTACAATTATTTCAAACAGGTCTATTGGTTGAGTTTTAAGACATATCAACCCTTGTGGGTTATTTAATGCCAAATTTTATTTTAGATGTAACTTATAATTTAACAGTCAGTTGGTATCATTTTTAAACAAGCTGGAGTTCATTTGTTAGCACATAGTTAAATGGTTTCAGTTATTGCTATTTATTTTTTGCACACAGTTAAATAGTTGTAAGCATTGCTATCTAATACTAATTCAATTTAATATCAATCATTTGTTTGCACACAATAAATGGTTTTAATTATAGTAAATGATTAAACAGTTCTATTTGGCCCATAGATGGTATCCTAATAGGTACAACCACTTTGGGCCAGAGTAATAGCATTTCCTAAAGCTCCAGATGGTTTACTATTATATCTAGGGCATGTGTTAGGGAAAGTTTTACCCCTGATCGTCATATAATACCACACCAGCCAATTGAGCTTCATTTTAAACTGGTAAACATATCATACTAAGGAATATCAATATTTTAAGTGCAAATACAGGTTGTCTCAATATACATAAGACCCATGTGACTGCTTATAACTCTACTAATAATAATGATGTGTTCTTTTTCGTTTCAAATTTGAAAATAGTAAACTCTAAGAACTATTAATCCTTGATCACAATCCTTTCTATAAGAGAGGAAAAATTATTTTGCCTCACTACTTATTTGGAGACAAAATCATTCAAAACTGCCTCATAATAGATGCAACCCATTAATATAGGGTGTCTTAATATACATGGAACCCATGTGACAGCTAATAACTATTGATAATAATGATGTGTTCTTTTTTGTTTCAGATTTGAAAAAAGTATACTATAACAACTATTAATCCTTGATCACAATGCCTTGGACAAGAAAGGAAAAAATACTTTCTGTCACTACTGAATTGAAGACAAAATCATTCAAAACTGTGCAAGCAAAATTTCACAGGAAGTTTAACTCCACAATTATTCCCAGAAAACTTATTATTGGATACATAAATTTCAAACCATAGGGCCAGTAAACAACCTGAAAAACAATGTGGATATGGTGAGAGATTCTGTTGAAAGAAGTCTAAAAACCCATCTGAAGACGTTCCCAAGAACTTGTGCACCATAAAATAAAGTCAATCAATTTCTGCCCTTGTTATCTGGTTTGATGTTTCTAAAGTGATATGATTGCTTTTTAAGGCTCAGATGAAAGATGACTTGATGTAATATGAATTATCATATCAATGGGTTGCATCTTATTTGAAACACCCAGTATAATTAAAAATCATTTTAATGATTATTTCAAACTGATCTATTTGACCCTAATAGGTACAACCACTCCAGGTCAGAGTGGACCTGGCAGTAATGGTAACAAAGGGGTGACTCCACACTCAACAGCATTCCAGAACTAGAACCTCACTACCAGATGCAGTTTAGTGCCAGAATACCCTTTGTTTAATGGGTTTTACCCCTTCGCAGGGGGATATGATCAGTGTGTTCTAGGCCCTGCAAACAGGGGGTAATGATAGTGTGTGTGTGTGTGTGTAGACAGGAGGTCTGTGATATTGCTCATTCTGATAATTATAATTTCTCAAAGGTGTTAACTATTAAATGCTTAGGATAGCATGCTTCTGCTTTTAATTTGTTGGCAAATACTTACAACAAATATTCTATGAATCAAATATGACTTGACATTGATCATAATGGCAACCAAAATAAACCTTGAAGGAGTCTTATTAACTCTTTAAACTCACACAAGAAATCTCTAACACTGATAACACAATTCTATATATTTTGAAGTAGAAATCATCAATCCATTAATTTACCAAATAATACTTTACTTTGAAATCAGTTTTTCTCCAGCAGACAAGTATTCTGTATCTCTAAAAGAACTGCTGATCTTTTGCCTCTCAATACTAACCTCTCTCATTGAGCCAAATTTATACCTGTAATAAAACCAGAGGATATCTTTAGGAATTTCAACCAAATTTCTATTACAGCACAATGATGATTGGTTTAAGAATCAAGTAATTAGACTGACTAACAAACACGTTCAACTAATTATATCAATATAAATTCCAATTTCACCTGACCTACACAGGCCTAAAAGCCATCCATCCAACTTCAATGCTTGTGGATAGGGTAGAAAAACAATAAAAATCCTTATTGCCCCAGTCAAGAAATATTATATGTTATTTATAAAAGCTTTCAGCAGAAAGCTCTTTGAGAATTCCTGTTCAATACACAGAAGCTTGATGCAGGGAATAATAACAATTTGTTGAGAAACTGACCTGTGAACACAACAACTGACCCTTGAAGGTTTTAGTTGATGCCCAGGTCTTTTCATTGGTGACTGGTCATTGACTGCATATAGCAAAGTTAAAACCAACAATACAAACGTCCTATGAAGAGACTTTTCATTTTATTTTTCAACACACTTTCCTTTCTGTTTTCTTAAATTTTCTTCTTCATTTTAGGGTCCCTCCTATTCATTCTTTTGTTTTTCGCCCTTTCTCTCTTTGTTTTTGGCTTCAGCATCTTTCATTCTCTTCTTTGCATTCCTCATCTCTTTTTCCCTAATTTCATTTTTTCTTCTTCCTTTCTATTTCTTTCCTTTTAATCTATTCTCTTTATTTTGTCTAATTATTCTCTTACTCTTTATCTTTTTATTCTCTCTCTCTCTCTCTCTCTCTCTCTCTCTCTCTCTCTCTCTCTCTCTCTCTCTCTCTCCAGCTTGTTATATATCAATTTTTAATCTCTCTCTCTCTCTGTTAATCACTCTTACTTTTCCACCTTTGATCTTTCTGTGATTTCAACAAGAGAAAAAGAAAGAACAGGAATGACAAAAAGAGAAATATATTAAAGGACAAAGAAAGTGAAGAATAAGCTTGAGCTATGAGAGAGAAAGAGGAGAAAAACCCAATGTCAGATAAAGTGAAATAGAAAAGATAAAACAGTCTTTGTGAGAGAGGAAGGAAAAGAAATAGCTCAAGTAAAAGAGAGCATCTGAATGAGAGAAAGAAAAAAAAAAGTTGATGAGAGTGGTGAGGAGAGAAAAAAAAAAGAGAGTGTCACAGCTGGAGTGGCACATCACACTGATCCAAAGGTTAATCAAAGTAAGAACAAGATCCAACTGAGCCGATGCTTTTAGATAAACCAATTACAATAACACGAAGCCAGCATCGAACTTGATCAGAACACAGGCCGATTGTTCTCTGGAACAACAGCCACTTTTCATACTATTCACTCGGTATGTCTGCACAAATTCAATCAAAAGGATTTCAGTCTAACTTATTTTACTGTCAAGCAATTCACCGAGGAAGGCTGATTCACTTCAGGGGTTTGTTTGGGTTGAACTGTGATTTACATTAGAGAATAGAGAACAGATTTCATGGCAGTGTCCAATCAAGTCATCAAAAGGAACAAAAAAAATTACAAAACACACAATAGAAAATTCAATAATCATTCGCTGATCTGACAAGAAATTAAGGCTAATAATGCATATAAAATATATCCCACTTAGAAATATCAAAATACAAAAGAAAATGAAAAATCCATGAAAGGACTAATTAGTACTGATAGTTAAAACTTTGATTAAAAAGAATTACTAGATTCTTAGTAAGTATGAAATAGTATATGGAAACTTGACAATCAGGGAATGTTTTTTTTTCTTTAGGCACAAGACTGGAGGGAAAAAATTATTGCTGAATTATTATTTAATTCTTACTAAGTTTATAATGATATATGGAAACTTGAAAATTAGAAAAAGTTTTTCTCTTAAGGAACAAGACGAGAAGAAAAAATCCCATTGCACTTTATATTTTTCAACCTTATCGCTGCAGTGATACAACTCAAGATACATTTATCGCTGCAGTGATACAACTCAAGACACACTTATCGCTGCAGTGATACAACTCAAGACACACTTATTGCTGCAGTGATACAACTCAAGATGCACTTATTGTAAGTAAGTAAAGTTAGCGACTGAAGGCGAGGGCAACCAGAAGGCTCCTTTTTCAATAGCTACTACACTGAGGTCTAGGGGAGGGCGCTACTCCTTTCCATGGATTGCTCCACTTTACCCTTGATACGTACCTTATATTGCTGAGTGTTAAGCAAGGAGGTATCAAGTACCATTTTTAAAGTCTTTGGTATCACTCGATCTGGGACTGAACCCTGATCTCCCGAACCATTGGCCAACACTCTACCCACTAGCCCAATGAACCTATTGTAGATGAATAAATAATTACAGAACAGAGAAAAAAGTTTCATGAAGGACTTGATAACATAAGAAGGGACTACAAATTATATTACAGAAGCAGCAAAATGTTATCAAATACAACTAAAATCAGCTTGATCATTAACAAAAGTAAATAGAATGAGTAAAATATTGAATTGGAATATTTATTAGATACAATTCCTTACTGCAATAGCTGCAGTAATAAATTACATATGATAAACATTCAAATTCAATGTTCATGATGATTTTTGGCAGAGTTTGAAAACTTTTTGCTGCCTCTGTAATTTGAAAGTTGGTGAAAAAATGTTATTCAGGTAATAATCATTTTACAAGGGTGGACTGAAAAGTTAATTTGATGATGTGATATCTCCTCAGGATTACTTCTTTTACCAAAGGGATCCAAGTACTGCAACACTGTAGTTGTACTTCTTCCATCTTTCACACAATGAGAACTATGTTGAAAAATAAAACTCATTTGTTCACCTTCGATGAGAGTATCTTAATCAGTAGTTGAACTTTTTTGTGATGATATTTCTTGGTTGATATTGTTGTTTATTTCCAAGAGATAGTAAATCTTCAAACACAGTGTAGATTTCAAATGCCCATTTTTGAAACAGATAAGCCTGATCTCTTTGGAAGATTTGCACAACATATCTTACCTCTCTATTTAACTCTACTGAACAAAGCTAAGCTTATATTATATACATATTTACCAACCCCTCCACTCGGGCAGGATATGACACAAGGTCAATTTTTTTTAGCGGAGTTTAACAGGTTTGAATTCAGAGTTTTCCTTCTCCTAGACTAGTTGCCTAACCAAGGCTGAAGAACCTAGTCTGCCCTACTATTTTACCCATAGCTGGAGGGAGAATAATTGGATTCATACCTTTCCCAGGGGTATTATTATATACATATATTATATATAATACTGCAAAACTACAGCTGTACCATTAAGGAAACTTTCATCAGTTGTGTTGATTTCAAAAACCGATTTTTAAACCTCTCCATTTGATTTTATACTGAACAATTCTAAACTTATATCTTAATGTGTGAAGATTTTCAGGTAGCTAAGGTAGTTACCTAATTCTCCATAATGTAAATGGTTCATGTTTGAGCTGCATGAAAGGAACACTATTGAATAATAATTTTCAAGGTAGGCAAGCTTTTCCTAGAGAGAACTTGATGTAACACAACTTCTTTCACTATTTAGTTTTGTACCCGACTAAAAAAGATTAGTTATGCAACTTGCATTTCATCGTATCAATTAGATTGCTTGGTGGTTGAGACAGTGGTTTGAGTCACTACTTGGTGCAACACAATATTTCATCCTTCTAATGAATTGTATGCTAAGCAAGGGTAAGCCTAATTATTAACTATACTTGTTGTGTTAAGAATTTAACAATAATCCACTTTTTCCTATGTTGTTTTAAAGCATACCAAAGAAAATATAAAGATCACTGGTGATGGGACTTGAAGTAATTTTCTTCTTAATTTGGTGCTTTGTGTATTTAAATTGTGAGCAAGCTAGTCTTGATATACATCACTATCTCTCTTAGTTATCGAAAAGTCTCAGTGTTACATAAACTAGTTATTTACAAGTTGCTGTTCATCCATAATATACACACACAATTTTGTAATCAACATAAATAGGTTTTCTTACAGAAATCTTCATCAGTGAAAATTGACTTTTTATTTACCCAACCCTTACTGAGTTCAATCCTAACTAGGTACTCCATATTTATGTTTTGGATTTAACTAATGTAAACTTAATAAAGAGCTACTAATTTCTTCTTGTCTATCTCAACATAATAATCATAAAAGACAAACAGAATGGAGGTGCTCGTGGTGCAATGGTTATCGTCATTGGAAATGGACACGGCGACACGAGTTCAAATCCTAGACGAGACTGATTGCATTTCACATACCACTAATACCCTTGGGAAAGGTATAAATCCAATTATTCTCCTTCCAGCTATGGGTAAATAGTAGGTCAGACTGAGTTCTTGAGCCTTGGTTAGGCAACTAGTCTAGGAGAAGAAAAACTCTGAATTAAAACCTGTAAACTCCACTTAAAAATTGACCTTGTGTCAGATCCTGCTCAAGCAGAAGGGTTGGTAAATATGATAAAAGACAAACAGAATAAAGAAAAATTAACTTTAGATGAAAACCAAGGGTAATAATTTTTATATAGTTAGCAAAGATAGGACATTGCTCAAGGGATTTTGTTATTCAATTTCTAAATTTGGGGAAAAAAATTTAATATAAAGAAAGAAAGCAAGGACTACTGGAAAGTTAGATGAACCAGGCATGCAGGACACTGCTGGAGAAGTAGGGATGAACTCATAAACAACATAATTTAGTGGACCCCCTTCACATGGACAAGAAAAGGCAAGACAACCAGCTGCATACAACCTACATACAACAGCTTTGTGCTGATACAGGATCTAGCCTTGAAGACCTAACAGAAGCGATGGACGATAGAGAAAAGTGAAGGAGTGGGTCTGGGAGATCCATGCAATTCAGTGATTGATTGATTGATTTCAACAACATTTCAACCTATCTAGGGGTTACGGATCATATTCAGTGTATGGTCACGTTTACATTCTTACGGAGTAGTTTCTTGATAATATTTTTTGACAAAAAGT
>CAUZXS010003104.1:0-37482 GCA_963585895.1 Sepioteuthis lessoniana
GCAAGATATGATGACACAAGGTCGATTCAAGCAGAGTTTAACAGGTTTTTAAAGTCAAGAGTTTTCCTTCTCCAGGACCAGTGGCCATACCAAGACTAAAGAGCCTTTTCTGACTTACTATTTACCTGTAACTGGAGTGAGAATAGTTGGACGCATAGCTTTTTGAAGAGTATTAGCGCTATGTGAAATACAAATTGCCTTGTCTAGGATTTGAACTTGGTTTGTTGTGGCCATTTTCTGTGACAATAACTATCACATGACAAGCACCACTGGAGCGTGTAGATTACTCCATTGATTGCCATTACTCCCAGGTCTACCCTGACCCGGAGTTACTGCATCTATGGGTCAAATATATCTATTTGAAAATGACTAGAATTCGATTGAACTGAATCAAAAAAAAAAATTATTTTCTTGTGTTGAATTAATTTAGAGGGCTACTGCAATGCGCAATAATAATTATTTGAGTCTAATTAATTTCAAAGTAAAAACTTCATTGTTAGAGACTTTTTTTTAATGAACACTTTTTTGAAATGAAAAATAAACTCCACAAAATATGTAAATATAAACGTAAAATGAACGCGATTCTTCAACATCAAGGCATAAAATAACCCTCGACGGGCTGACATACCGTTAAAATAAAAAAACAGTCTGACACAGCATATATATTAAAGCTTTCTTTTTTAAAGAAAATGACACTTGAGTTTTATTTTCTGTTCGTTCATTTTATTATCTCTATGGATATATATTCACAGAGTTTAATTTAGTCTGGCTCAAGGCCACGAAGAAAAGGGAAATTACCGCGTCGATCACTGACATTGAAATTAATCATGTAAATCTCAGAGGATGCCGTGTTGAGAGCGGGTGATTTTTATACATGTTTTCGGATTCAAGATTTAATTTTTTACAAAATCCAGAAAAGCTAATACAAATGGATTATTGAATTATATGATAATACCCACACCAACAAATACCTGACAATAATAAAACGGACTCAACAAGTGAAGATTTGGATGTCTTTAGTCAGAATGGGATTTTTTGTTAATCATAATTTAATTATAATTTCATTCATTGAAAATTTAGATAAGAATTAAAATTTCAGACATTACATTTTAATGTTTCTTTTATATCGCTTCTCTCTCGTTTTTGAATTTTTTTAAATAACCATTGCTTTTTCTAAAGACTTTATAAAAACGAATATTTTAGAATTCATTATTATTATTATAAAATAATTCATTTAAAATATAATTGTTTCAAATGTTTTCTTTCGCCAAAAAAAAAAAAAAAAAAAAAGGAAAAAGATTATTCAATGCGTCGTTAACGATGCCAAAAAAGATCTGAATCTTTTCGGTCAGAAACTGATCGTTCATTCATTTAAATGACCCGTATTTTTAAACGGTTCATATGTGATCGACACATCATTAAGTGACCATCACACATTATTTAGTGCCCGTGGTGTAATGGTTATCGTCGTAGGAAATGGACACGGCGACACGAGTTCAAATCCTGGACGAGGCTGATTGCATTTCACATAGCACTAATACCCTTGGGAAAGGTATGAATCCAATTATTCTCCCTCATGCTATGGGTAAATAGTAGGACAGACTAGGTTCTTCAGCCTTGGTGAGGCAACTTGTCTAGGAGAAGGAAAAACTCTGAATTCAAACCTGTTAAACTTCGCTTAAAAATTGACCTTGTGTCATATCCTGCCCGGGCAGAGGGGTTGGGTAAATAGGATCACACATTATTTAGTGTGACGCCAATTGTATAATATCTGTTGACTCGTCTACATGATACAGCCATTTTTGTTCTTTTGTTATATAGGGATTTATAGATGCAAGCTCTGTTGAATTTTATACTTTTATTCACCATCAGGGGTCTATATGGATCACTTTGAGAAGCGCTGTTTTAAGTTCTTACCTTTGGCAAAAGTAAGGATATCAACAACTGTCATGGAACGAATATATATCTCTACCTCAGCTTTTGTTTATTTATTTATTTATTTGTTTATATTTTAGGGTATTTACAATGCCAAGTCTGACATGAAACAACGAAGATGCTAGTAGACAACTCGCTAACCTTAAGAGTCAACATCAAAATTTCTCTTCCACTCCTAAATATTTAAGTTAATATGTTTAGCGTACCCTTTTGTAAAATGAAAAGTGCAACTAGCAGAAAACTGATAATATTTCCTCGAATAGATCTATCTATCTATCTATCTATCTATCTATATATATATATATATATATATATATATATATATATATATAACCAGACATGCAGGACACTGTTGGAGAAGCAGAGACGAGCTCATAACTGATGTACTCCAATGGACCCCCACATATGACCGAGCAAAAGCAGGACGACCAGCGCGAACATACATACAGCAGCTATGTGAGGATATGGAATGTATCCCTGAAAACCTGCCGGAGGCGATGAACGATAGGGAGAAGTGGCGAGAGAGGGTCAGGAATATCCGTGCTAGCGGCACGACATGATGATGATAATGATATATATATACACACACATTTATTTATGTTTCGGAATAGCCGTATTAACAAAAACAGTTTTGGATTGCTTTCTTTGTTTTCAATGGCATATAAACCATTGTGGGACATTTAATGATACAGCCATCATTGTTGAAGAACAACAGTGATACTTCTTAGCTAGGGGATATGTGGGTTTATAACCTTTTTCGAGAGTCGTTGTCCAAAAGTGAAACGTAATAGAGTGACTTGATCTCGAACTCAAACTTGCTTACTTTGTGTTCCACAAGGTATCACTCTAGTCATTACGCCATGGGGACACCTTCCAGTCCAGCTTTCATTTGCTTTCTATGTTTTATCACTTATCAACCTTCGTGGGTTATTTAATGCCAAAGCTATTCTTGTAGAAGAACAGATGTGGTAATATTTACCCGACCCCTCAACTCGGGCGGGATATGACACAAGGTCAATTTTTAAGCGGAGTTTAACAGGTTTGAATTCAGAGTTTTCCTTCTCCTAGACTAGTTGCCTCACCAAAGCTGAAGAACCTAATCTGTCCTACTATTTACCCATAGCTGGAGGGAGAATAATTGGATTCATACCTTTCCCAAGAGTATTAGTGCTATGTGAAATGCAATCAGTCTTGTCCAGGATTTGAACTCGTATCGTCGTGTCCAATTCCTATGACGATAACCATTACACCACGGGCACCTCATAGCTGGGAGGATACAGGGATTCTTGCCACTCCTAAGGTTATTTATCCGAAAGTGAACGTGGTAGCGTGACTGGAGTTGGAACACGCTTACGTCGAGACAGCAGTCCAACATTTTAGCCATTACACCACAAGGCGGGGGGGGGACTTCCCTCCCCCAAGCCGACAACATCAAAAATATAGACTGACTTTTTCCTCATCGCAAACCTATCGAAGAGTATATGGCATTATAAGAATTGATTGAATAGGAACTGACTTATAAAACTTAACACTTGTTTATCTGTTTGACATATAGTATATTAACCTTTTTTAGGTATTTAATGCTAAATTCTGTTCATACATATATATATATATTAGATATATATAATTTGTTTATGCATTTTATGGATAATAGTTTTAAACGAAACAGGTATTTTTTGCGCATTGTTAATCGGCACTCTACTGTAGAATAAAATGTTTGAAAAGATCTTTGAAATGAAAAAATTAAAACACATCCTTTATCTCGTAATATAACACCGATTTTTAAAAATAATATTCAAAAAGTTTCTCACGAAATGTTTTAAGAATTTAAAGAAATTTCGAAACATATTAATCTCATTTTAAAACCTCCTAGATGTTTTGGGTTTGTATTTAAAACATTACAGATAATTTTCTTAGAAAATTTATTATCTCTTAGCAGTGTCCAGACAGTTTAGAATAAAATAAAACATTTAATTTATTCACTTGGAGATATCTCGAACAAACTTGTGATTTTATTAGTGTCAATATTTTTCATTAGTCAGATCAACAACCGATTCAGTGTTTCCAAGCAAGGATTCTCTAGAACGCCGAGATTGTACAAAGAAAACAAAATAGAAGAAGGAAAAATACAATATTCTATTCAATAAAAATACTCTATATAACATGTAAAGACACTTAATATAAAAATTTAGAAATTTCCAACTTTCATGAAAAATTAGTCTCCCACAAATATATATATATATAAATATATATATATATATATATATATATATATATATATATATATATTGAAGTAAATAATGGAAAGGAATCAGACAGTGTAGAGGAAAATTGGAAAACAAAGTAATCAAAAAATTGATGTATTTATTAGAAGGAAATTCGACGTTAAAAAGTCTTCGTTTAAATAAAACTTTGTCAGGACTTTAAAATTGTGAGACAAGTGTTGATAGAACAACGATGGATCGACATTCCTTCAAATAAATTCATCGATTTTGGATTACTGTTTTTTTTCAATTGTTCTCCATATATATATATATATATATATATATATATATATATATATATATATATATATATATATATATATATATATATATATATAGTATTCTTTGGTCCAGTTAAACCGGAGTTGGGAGTAATTCCATCAGGACAAGAAATTATTCATGAGTGAATATTTAAATTTTCCTGGTAAAGAGCTCAATGTAACAATAATACAGAGCAATAAATTCTTTAAGAAAAACAACGAAACCGGTCACATAGGATTCTATGTGACCGGTTTCGTTGTTTTTCTTAAAGTATATATATATATATATATGTGTGTGTGTGTGTGTGTGTATCTTCTTGGGTCTCTCATTATTCTGACCTTGTACCACGACTCAGCCAACTTTCGAAGAATAACTCCAACAACGTTATACTTTTATTTAAGACCAAGGAAAAGAAAAATATTCATGTATCAGAGTTAAGTAAATAAATAAACAAATAAATGAATACAATTTAATTCTTTGAGTTCTGTCCATTCATTTCTTGTTCATATTGGATTTATTTATTTATTATTCCCATTCCGACACAAACGTGAATTTGTCTTACAATTAGCGTAAGGGGTAACCATTTTAGGAAATGGAATAGGCCGCACAAGTTCAAATCCTGGCTGCGAAAAACGACGGACGTGCACGAAAAAATGAAACATGAGCTCCGCTGAAGTTTCGCATCTCCATATCTTTCTGTGGTTGGGTAAATACTTACTTACATTTGCTTTTCTAACATTGCTTAAAATTTTAAGTTATCCTTATTATTTTACACTTTTGAGAGTTTTTCACAGCAGCTTTAGCTGATGTTCTTTCACTGGAGTCTGAGTGACTCAAAGTCTCCTCAAGTCTCCAGGACTCTTCTCAGTATTCTGGCCGATCTTAATAATGTTATAGTCTGGATGGTCTCCACTAGACCTCTTTTTTCCAATTCCCCAAATACTTTTACCAACCGTTTTGGGATTGTTCAAAGTGTACCAATTACAATTGGTATCTCAGTCACCTTTATGTTCCCTATTATTTTTTTTTTTTTAGTTCTCTATTATTTTTGCTATTATAATTATTCAAAAGTTATTTCGACTAAACTTCAGCCAAAACGATTCTCTGTTTTCATCATGAATATGTGGTTCCTCGCGTATATAATTCTAGATTTTGGTATCTGTGACTTCTGCAGATTTTCTGGGTAATTTTACATGATGATTGATTGAGTTGAACGCTACAGTATTGTTTCAAGTATTTTTATCTAATACTAATAATTTGCTCACAGTTGTATGGTTTCAAGTATTCCTATCTAATACTAATAATTTGCATACAGCCACATGGTTTCAAGTATTCCTATCTAATACAAATAATTTGCACACAGCTGTATGGTTTAAAGTATTCTTATCTAATACAAATAATTTGCGCACAGCTTTATGGTTTCAAGTATTCCTAATACAAATAATTTGCGCACTGATGTATGGTTTCAAGTATTCCTATCTAATACTAATAATTTGCACACAACTGTATGGTTTCAAGTATACTTATACAAATAATTTGCGCACAGCTGTATGGTTTCAAGTATTCCTATCTAATACAAATAATTTGCGCACTGATGTATGGTTTCAAGTATTCCTATCTAATACAAATAATTTGCACACGGATGTATGGTTTCAAGTATTCCTATCTAATACAAATAATTTGAACACTGATGTATGGTTTCAAGTATTCCTATCTAATACAAATAATTTGCACACGGATGTATGGTTTAAAGTATTCCTATCTAATACAAATAATTTTCACACTAATGTATGGTTTCAAGCATTCAAGTAAATAGTTATAGCTTCAAGTAACTACTCTTAATACAAATAAGTTGCATTCAGTTATATGCTTTCAAGTAATTATAATTATTATCCTAAGTAAATAATTGTAGCTTCAAGTAACTATTTTTAATATAAATAGTTTAGTTGGCCCAGTCGACTGGGGCTGCAGAATTCAACGACTGCGTCTCTACAGAGTTGTAAGACCCCCCCCATAAATGTCCTGAATATGATTCTAAATAATCTAATGGTAGTGCTCTAGTAATGCTGGAGCTTTGTAGAATGCGGAGTACCCTTTTATTGCCATCACTCCCAGGTCCACTCTGGCCCGTTGTGGTTGCGCCAGGTAGGGTCCTATCTGTGGGTCAAATAGAAGTGCTTGACATTTACACTATATACAATGCTAAACTAAATTATTTGAAATAGAACTGTTTTTACATTTAACTGTGTATAAACAAAAGAATGTGTACTTGTGCTAAACTGAATTGATTGAAACAGAACACTTTGATCCTTTAACTGTGCGTAAACAAATGACTGATGTTTAATTGAATTGTTTGTGATATATAGCAATACTTGGATCTATTTAAATTTGTTGACATGTTAAACTGAATTGTTTGAAATAGAACTGTTTTTACAATTAACTGTGTTTAAATAAAACACTGAATTTAAACAAATGACTGTGTGTAAACAAGTATCTGAGTATTTATACTAAATTGAATTGTTTGAAGTAGATCTGTTTAATCATTTTGCTGTGTATTCGTAATAGATAGAAATACGTGATACCATTTAACTGTACTAATAAAATGAGCTCTGGCTCGTTTGAAAATATTAATCATATATTTAATATGTTCCAAGGGGATTTGGCATTGAATGTACCATAAAACCACACCAAACCAAACCAAATAATTAAGTTATAAAAAATTATTCCTATCTAATCTGCTTCTAGACAACTTTATAGAAAAAACAAAGACAAAAATATCTTAAGAAACAATCGCTCAAAAAATTTAAATATAAACATATTATGATCGTGATTGTCTGACCACTTGGCATAGTATAACCTTATACGGGTTGACTGGCTGTAAAAATGAACAAATTAATCTTAAATCAACACTGTCACGCTTAAATAGGTGCTCTCAAAACAATTTTTTAATATAAAGTTCTAAAAAACATGTGGATTTTATTATTTTTACTGAACATAGTACAACCCGAATGGATATTATCAGGTATTGTCTTTTAATAAATCCTACAGCATTTAAGATCTGTTTCTAAAAAATAAATTTTCAAAACCTTTGTAAGCAAAGAAAAAAAAATCAGTGTCGATTCTTTTTAAAGAACGTTTTCTGGTAAAACACAGAATTCTTCAAATACAGCGTCAGACCAAGTTCTATGCAACATTTTCTTGTGTTCTAAATTGAGGAATTATCATTCCTCTTAATATAAAACATTTGAGGAAATCAGAGATAATTAAAGAAATACGACGGTTTCATTTAAGTCTTTAAAATCTTAAATAAAAAAAAAATTAATTAAAAATTCCCTCTCGATACATATTAATTACGCCTTTTATTCACCACCAAATAAAGTGCATTAAGAAGCGAGGATATTATTTTAAAGATAAATATTTTTAGTATAAAACCAATGATTTTGTTTTGTTTCGTTTTGATCTTTGCATTTTTATTTTGTTTTTTTTGTTTGTTTGTTTGTTTGTTTGTTTTTTGTTTTGTTTGTTTTTGGGTTTTTTTTTTCATACTATAAATAAGTAAGTAAAGTTGACGACCATAGTCGAGGGCGACCTGAAGGCTCCCTTTTCAATAGCTACTACACCGAGGTGTAGGGGAGGGCGCTACTCCTTTCCCTGGATTGCTCTACTTTACCCTTGATACGTACCTTATAATGCTGAGTGTTAAGCAAGTAGGTATCGAGTATCATTTTTAAGGTCTTTGGTATGACCCAACCTGGAGTTGAACCCAGGTCTCCCGGACCATTGGCAAACACTCTATCCACTGTGCATGTACACATCTAAACACCTATATAATGACATATACCCACATACGTACACACACACACACACACACACACACATATATATATATATATATATATATATATATTTTTTTTTTTTTTTTTTTTTGAAGAAGTCCTGTTAATTTTTTTTCGTGTTTTTGGAAATTTCAAAAATGCATAACAGGATGGAAATAAATTTATAATCCTATGTGACCGGTTTTGTTGTTTTTCTTAAAGAATTTATTGCTCTGTATTATTGTTACATTGAGCTCTTTACCAGGAAAATTTAAATATTCACTCATGAATAATTTCTTGTCCTGATGGAATTACTCCCAACTCCCGTTTAACTGGACCAAAGAATACTATATATATATATATATATATATATATATATATATATATATATATATATATATATATATATATATATATACACACGCAAATACACACTTAGGAACGAACGCAGCCTGATAGATAGTCAATATCTGAAACGTTCATAATATAATATCTGATCTATGAGATTAATAATATTCAATAGATTTAGTGTGTTGACAAGAAAGGTTATTATTGCGAAAAATAATTCGTTAGGTGAGATTAGGTTATTTTGTTTCATGGCGTACCAACCTTCGTGGGTTATTTAAAACAAAAGCCATCCTTGTAGAAGAATAGGGATTATTTAACGTATTTCTGGAGGGATGAGAGAGTTCTTACCTTTTCCCAAGTGTATTATTCAGAAAGTAAACGCAATAAAGCGACTAGAGTTCGAATTTGCTTACTACGATACATATTTACCCAACCCCTCCGCTCGGGCAGGATTTGACACAAGGTTAATTTTTTAAGCGGAGTTTAACAGGTTTGAATTCAGAGTTTTCCTTCTCCTAGATTAGTTGCCCCACCAAGGCTGAAGAACACAGTCTGCCCTACTATTTACCCATAGCTGGAGGGAGAATAATTGGATTCATACCTTTCCCAAGGGTATTAGTTTTATGTGAAATGCAATCAGTCTCGTCCAGGATTTGAACTCATGACGCCGTGTCCATTTCCATCGACGATAACCATTACACCACGGGCTTTCGCTTACCAGGATATCGCAGTCCAGCACTTACGCTGTTCCCTTTTTATTATAAGGTTTGATGTCTATGGTATACTTATGTAACCTGGTGTATTATTCATATGATCATTAAAGTTACCTACCGGACATTGGCATAATTGTTAGAGAGTCCGCCAATGGCTCGAGAGACCTGGGTTCAATCTACAGGTCGAGTCATACCAAAGACTCAAAAAATCGTACTTGATGCTACCTTGCTTAACATTCGACATTATAAGGTAAAGATCAAGGGTAAAGTGGAGCAATCCACGGAAAGGAGTTGCACCCTCCCCTACACTTTGGTGTTGTAGCTATCGAAAAGAGAGCCTTTGGGTCACCCTCGACGACGGTCGCCAACTTTACTTATCTTAAAACATCCAGCAACATTGCAGTTTTTACTAAGCTAAGCAAGTATAGAACAATCCCAGGAGTATATGAGAGTGAGAATTGAACTCACTATCAATGGTCTGGTTCGCAAACATCTGTATGTATGCACCCATCACCTGCATCACGGCCAGGATATGACACCAGGCTAAAGAACCCTGTTTGCCCTACAGCACATCTTTTCTAAGGACATCAATGCAAAGGGAAACGCAAACAGTCACACCCAGTATTTGAACTCGGGTCACCCATTCCATTTCTCACGACGATAACTGTTACACTAACCTTGTCAACAACATTACCACGTGAGGTGCCCGATTAGAATGCTTAGTTGACAATAACTTAAGAACAGTTTCGTTCTCAGGTTCGAATGGGTGGACTTGATAATTCTTCAACAAGATTGAGCTCTTTATATATTGTAATGGCTAACGTATTTGGTTTGCAAACCATTCTAAGTGAGATCGAATCTCACTTGTTGCCCCATATTTCAAACCTGATGATAAAGTAGGTTTAACTTTAAGATTGAAAACTGTTTCTCTCCGTAAAAGAAATTAGAAATGAAAATAATTTGTAAAATTAAGGATTATTTTTATCATTTAGGGTTTTCGGACTATTGTCTTCATCTTTATTGTTGTTTTGACAACGTTTCGGCCGATAGGTCCTCCGGCCTTCTTCAGGTGTTAGTTGTTTAAATTTCTGAGACGAAGCTTGATGATTTTTATCATTAAGGTTTTTCGGACTATAGTCTTCATATTCATTGTTATTTCCACAACGTTTCGGTCGATATCTCCTCCGGCCTTCTTCAGGTGTTAGTTGTTTAAATTTCCAAGACAAATGTTGATGATTTTTATCATTTAGGGTTTTCGGACTATTGTCTTCATCTTTATTGTTATTTATCCGGCCTTCTTCAGCAGTTTGTCGAACTCGGGAACCTTCACGGAACTTCGATCTACGTCCTTTATTGAATCCGGAGGACATATCGGCCGAAACGTTGTGGAAATAACAATAGAGATGAACACAATAGTCCGAAAACCCTTAATGATAAAAATAATCAAGCTTCATCTCAGAAATTTAGACAACTAATATTAAGGATTATTTAGTGATTGACTGAGTTGAGTCTAATTAGACACAAGGCCAGATGTATGGTACATCCAGTGAGAAATGAAATGATATGCTAGCCAAGTTCATTAACCAGGCGCGTCTAGCGTGGGTGCATGTACCTAAGAGTGCTGGTTAAATACAGGGCATTTACCAGTTTTCTTCCGAGGGCTGGTCTGGTACAAGGTTATGTTTATTACGAGGATTCTCATATTAGAATTGAGAGGAAAATTAAGATAGCTCAGCCCCATCAGAATTCTCTTTTTGGAATAATTTCAATATCAAGAATTGACTCTGGCCCTCCCCCTTAAAGCAATGGGTCAGTGACGAGTTGGTCACCACCCCTTATAACATAAGGCATATACTACTTAGGTACAAAGTAATCCTACCCATGTTTATTTTCTTATTCAAAGAGTAAGTCATCATACTTATTGCCCCCGCCATCAAAGAAAATTTATAAATAATAATAATAAGAAACAATTATATTAAAGCGAAAATTGATGATTCCTTGCAAAATAGCAATTTTAGGTTCTATGGGGATAAATAAGAAATGATTAATCACTTAATTAGTGGATATTGCAAATGCAAGAGGAGTGGAAGAGTAGACACGACTGGGTGAGAAAGGTAATCAACGGAGAATTGTGCAAGAAAATCAAACTGTACCAGACTATGAAATGGTACATACAAAAACCTAAATTCGAACTTCAGAATGAGACAAATAAATTTCTCTGGGATTTGGAGATACAAACCGATCATCGAATCTCGATCAAAAGACCAGGCCAAGGGATGATTTTTAAAAAAGTGAGAATTTGGCATCAAGAAGATTTTGCCGAAACCGGATGAGGTAAAGATGGTATTATATATAGCAGAGGAGTGTGGAATGCCCTGTTTTCATTGGCTGTTTACTGAAGGATAGATGTCGATAAGAACGGCCGAAGTCCGGCCTTATTTAGTTGTTTTTTTTTGGGGGGGGTCGCGATCACGGAGGCGGCTTGGCTCTTCCAGACTCATGCCGGGGTTACTGTCGGAGCCGATATGACGCAGAAATAACCCGAAATAGGCGATGAAGACAGTGCATCACTGAAGACCTCCCTGATGCATCTAGGATGTATGATTGAAATGCTATCCCAGTGGACCCCAGGGTGTAAATCAAAGAAAGCGAAAAAAGAGATCAGTACTTAGACCTAGTCAGAGAATTCAGAAAGCTATAGAACATGTGGGTGGTGGTGATACCAATTTTAATTGGCACGGTTGGAACGGTCAACAGATAGTTGGAAAAAGGATGGGAAGGGTTGAAATTCTGAGGACGTATTGCTTGCTTGTATTGGCCATAGTATTAAGAAGAGTCCTGGAGATATGAGGAGATTTGATGTCTCTCAGACTCCAATAATAGATCATCATCAAATGCTGGTATGAAAAATTTGCAAGGTGTAAATGATAATACACAAGAGCTAAAACTGTTTATCATATAATAAACGAGTGCAGCAAACTCAGAGTAAAAATCAATGTACGAGGAGTAACTGTGCAAAACATTAAAATTTGACCAGTTTACCACTCGATAAACAAGAATTCGTCCTTGAAAATAAGACCAATAAAATTCTTTTGCGATAAAAAAAAAGGATCATCAAATCCTGCTACAAAATTAGACCTAGTGTTGATGAAGAAGATAACAAATGGTTCATCAGATCCCGCTAGAAAATTAGACCTAGTGTAAATAAGGAGGAAAAAATGGATCATCAAATCCAGCAAGAAAACTTGGCTTAGTGTTAATTAGCAAGAAAAAAACCAAATGGATCGTGAAATCCCGCAAGAAAACTTGACTTAGTGTTAATTAACAAGGAAAAACGAATTGATCATGAAATCCCGCTAGCAAACTAGACCTAGTGATAATTAACAAGGAAAAACAAATGGATCATCAAATCCCACAAGAAAAGTTTACTTAGTGTTAATTAACAAGGAAAAAAATATGTCATCAAGTAGGTTTTGCAGTTCCTGCAGACCACAGAGTGAAAATAAAAGAAATATTGGACCTTGCCAGAGAAAAAGAATACCTGTGGAATATACAATATGCCATTAAACAAAGAAACCAAGCCTAAATAACATTTTCAAAGTGTCTATTCTTTTTGTGACCTCCGGTATATATATATATATATATATATAAGGGTGAATTGAAAAGTTTAAATGCTGAAAAGGTCATAAAATGTTACGTCAATATCAGAGGCTGAAAAGTCCATAAGCTGACCGAGATACTTTGATGGGATGTGACCAAATGAGGTGTATTTGCTAATCTCCGTTGTGGTCGACACACTCCTTACATTGGTATTTCAGTTCTCAAATCTCGTTAGTCGAAAAATCAACAGTATATGACGTTATCATTTTCGACGTTTCAATCAATGAACTTTCAGCCAACCTTCCTATATACACAAGAGGAATTATGTTGAAAAATATGCCTCGTTTGGTCACATCCTAAGATAATATCTTGGTTAGCCTATGAACTTTTCTGCTAACCCTTGTATATATATATAGAGAGAGAGAGAAAGAGAGAGAGAGATAATACTATCATTGACAAAAATTATGGAATTAACACACTCAGAGAATAGTTTATTCAAAATTTCATAATTTAGCAGTAAATAAACTAATTACAGATAAGACGGAAAGCATCTTTTATTTAATAGCTGGGACTTCTGGTTTTAAAAGTATTTCTGAGATAAACTTGACTACATTTTTTTTAAATTAATGGAGTAATTTTTCCCATGCAGAGGAAAATATTGTAGAATAGCCTAATATTATTTTCATCAAAGCTGTTTGACAACTAATAGACACCCTTGAGTGAGTGAAATATTCATGTGGACCACTTTTATTACGTGATAGCATAATATTCAGATCCTATTTTATTTGGAATTGTTAAAAACTTAATTATTTTTAGTGCGGAGGAAAGACAGTTTTAGCTGGATACTTTACTCACTGTGATGGTTGGTTAGTTGGGTTTTTATGGCATATCAACCTTTGTAGGTTATTTAATGCCTAATCCATTTTTGTATGAATAATCAGTTCTATTTTTTTTTAATCAGTTTAGCATGAGTACACAGTTTAATTTTCAAAAACACCACTATTTAAGCTATTCATTTTAGTTAACCAGTTATAATTCAAACCATTCATTTAGCATATGTATAGATTTTGCTTACACACAGTTAAATGTCAAAACAGTTCTTTATTAAACAATTCAATTTAGCGTAAGTACAGGTTCAATGTCAAAAACAGTTCAATTTCAACCAATCCAGTTTAGCATGCAAAAACATTTCTATTCCAAACAATTCAGTTTAGCATAAATACATAGTTTAAATGTAAGTACACTGTTTAATTGTCAAAAACATTTCTATTTCAAGCTATTCCGTTTAGTCAAACAGTTCTTATTCAAAGAATTCAGTTTAGCTTTATAACGCAGTTTTGTTCTATTTGACCCATAAATAGAGCCCTATCAGGTACGACCAATCCGGGCTAGAGTGGACCTGGGAGCGATGGCAATGAAGAAGTGCTCCCCATTCTCCAAAGCTTCAGCATCATTGGAACCTCACCATAAGATTGTTTAATGTCATATCTTGGACACTCGTTGTCGGGGTCTTAACCCTCTGCTGAGGTGCAGTCGGTGTATTCAGCAGCACCATCCGACAGGGCAAAACTGTGATGGTGTATTACTAAATATACTTATGGTATTTATAATGCTAAGATTTTATTTTCGCGTAAATTCTAACCATCATCTTCCACTTGGATTTTTCGCTTCCCATGATATTGACCTTATAGCCTTTCCTGAAGAACAGCTTTAATCCCCCTTTTTATGTAACAAGATTTATTTTGGTCCAAGAAAAAAAAGTTACTTCATCGTCACTAAACCAATTTTCTACGAATAGAATATGAAAATAATTCAGGATTTCAATTTACTTAAGTGCATTGATTCTTGAGTTTCTTGATATTTTTGTTTAATGGGATATCAACCTTCATGGATTATTTAAAGCCAAAGCCATCCTTGTTGAAAAATAGTAAGTGAAAGTAAAGATGGCGACCGTAGTCGAGGGCGACCAGAAGACTCCCTTTTCAATAGCTACAACACTGAGCTACAACTCCTTTCCCTGGATTTCTCTACTTTACCCTTGATACGTTCATTATTTTGCTGAGTGTTAAGCAAGGAGGTATCAAGTACCATTTTTAAAGTCTTTGGTATGACTCGACAAGCGGGTTCAAGCCTTTCCCATGGGTATTAGTCCGGAAGTGAATGTTATAGCGCGACTGGAATTCGAACTCACTTACTTCGAGATGACAGTCCAGCACATTAACCACAACAAGACGGTAACTACCCTGCGAAGAAATGTAGATTCTTAGTATTTATTCATCAAAATGCCGAGATACATAAATGCTTAACGTATAAACAGATTGGAATCGAATCTCAACTAACCAACTCGTTCCGAAATTTAAAAAGGACAATTGAATTTAGAATCTACGAAAGGGTGGATATTCTGGGCGTGAGTGCTGCACTCCTGCCAAAGACGATAAATTAACCATAAAACATTGGTCGGTCGGCAGGATTTAGAAAACAATGACTGCGTCCCCGGCAAAGTGCTTGGAAAGGTTATCCTTTATATGACTCTAAATTTCATCCGATGATGGAGCGCCATTTTTGTAGCTCTGAAGTCATTCCCTTCTTGCAATTACTCCCTGTCCACTCTGACCCGGAGTGGTAGTCTCTGCAAGGGCCTCATTTATGGATCAGATCCGCTTGAAAATGATTTGCATTAGATAGCAATACTTGAAGCCATCTGAAGTCAAAGAAATGATTAAGATAGTTGAATAGAAATTATTACTTGAGACCAAATAATTATGTATCAGTTATTAGTATTATATAGGAATACTTGAAAATTTACAACTGTTTACAAACTACTAATTTTAAGAATAGTTACACCTATAATTGTTTACAAAGGATTAAAACTATAAGTAAAACCAATACATTCGAGTGGCTTGGTTTGGTTTCTTTGTTTAATGACATATCAACCTTTGTTGGTTATTTAATGCCAAAGCTATTCTCCTAGAAGAACAGTAGTGCTGCTATTTATCCCAATAGCTGGAAGGATAAGCGGGTTCATAACTTTGCCAAGGGTATTTGCCCGAAAGTGAACGTAATAGCGCGACTAGAGTACGAACTCGCGTACTACGATTCCGCAGTACATCGCTTTAACCATTACACCACGAGGACACCCCATCCAATACATTCGAATCCAAATTATTAGTATACTGGTAGACAAATTCACCTACCTAGGAAGCAGTGTCTCATCAACCGAAAAAGACATCGACACGCGGATAATAAAGGTATGGACAGCTATCTATAAGCTATCGATCATATGGAAATCAGACCTGACCGATAAAATGAAACACAGTTTCTTTCAGGGAGCGGTCGTGTCGATACTGATGTATGGATGCACTTTTTGGACGCTAACAAAACGGCTAGAGAAAAAGCTAGACGGCAATTACACAAGAATATTGCAAGCAATATTGAACAAATCCTGGAGACAACTCCGCGCAAGGCACCAACTATACGGCCACCTGCTTCCCATCACGAAAACTATCCAAGTTAGACGAACCAGACATTCAGGATACTGCTGGAGAAGCAGGGACGAGCTCATAAGTGATGTACTCCTATGGACCTCCACATATGGCCGAGCAAAAGCAGGACGACCAGCTCGAACATACATACAGCATCTATGTGAGGATACGGGATGTAGCCCTGAAGACCTGCCAGAAGCGATGAACGATAGGGAGAAGTGGCGAGAGAGAGTCAGGGATATTCGTTCTGGCGGCATGACATCATGATGATGATGATGATCCTTCCCCAAATTATTAGAAGCCATATAATTGCTTACTAAAAAGCATTAAATAACCCAACAAAGGTTGATATGACGTAAAATCAGATAGCATTATCATATTTATTAAGTTGATTCATTTATGTAATCATGGATCATTATGGAAAACCAATTTTTCTGTCCTATGTAATTAAATATCTTTGCAATGGTTCTGAGATGGGTTCATGCCTTTCCTAAAGGAATTAGAGCTTTCAGCACCAATTACTTATGCAGGTACCCTTAGTGTTATGGAGATGCCCTGGGTGTAATGGTTATCGTCGTAGGAAATGGACACGGCGAAACGAGTTCAAATCCTAGACGAGACTTATTGCATTTCACATAGCATTAATACCCTTGCGAAAGGTATGAATCCAATTATTCTCCCTCCAGCTATGGGTAAATAGTAGGACAGACTGCGTTCTTCAGCCTTGATGAGGCAATTAGTCTAGGAGAAGGAAAACTCTGAATTCTACCCGTTAAACTCCGCTTAAAAATTGACCTTGTGTCATATTCTGCCCGAGCGGAGGGATTGGTAAATAGGGTATATCAAAAACAGAAGTGGTACTATTTAACCCATTGATGGGAAAATAAGTGGGTTCATACTTTTCCCAAGTGTAAGTTGGCCGACTGTAGTCGAGGGCAACTCGAAGGCTCCCTTTTTCCTATGTGTATTAGTCCGAAAGTGAACGTAGTAGCTCAACTGGAGTTCGAACTTGCTTTTACGTTATAAGAACATCCCATATTAGGATGTATCAAAAGTACTTTCAATTTTTAATCACCTTGGAATTAATTGGATACTACACTAGAGCTCTTGTGTGTTTTTGAGATGGGTTCATGCCTTTTCTAAAGAAATTAGAGAGGTTTGGAAAACCATTTTAATTAGTTATAAACAAAGGCTCAAGCATCTGCGGTGAAGTGTCAATAATCTCCAAAGCCATTGAAAGCACCTCATGTCTGGTGCAAGACCAAGTTATTACTTACTATATTTTAAGACAAAGAATGTGTTGTCCAAGTCTGTTTCACAAAGCAGTATTACTTTAAAAAAAACTCGTTCCATGTCCATGATGTTGTCCGTCGTAAGCACTCAGATATGTCGTCTACAAGTCAGTAGCTCATACACCATGACATTTTAGGCAAGCTCTCTTTAGATATAAGAATATATACCTAAAGAGCAGGACGTGACACGAGGCTAGTTTTGAAATCAGCGTTTTCTTTTACCAAGACTGGTTGCCATACCAACGTTAAGAAGACTAGTCTGCCCTTGTATTTACTCCTTGCTGAAAGAATAATGATAGGACGCATATCTTTCCTAAGGGTATTAGTGCTTTGTAAAACGCAAATAGCATCGTCTAAGATTTGAACCCGAGTCCCAGTGACCATTTCCGACGACGTACGAAATACGCACACACAAATATATGTAATTTACAAAGCGCTTTGCTTTGATGTGGCACAAGGCCGAATGAATGGGGCGCCCAATGAGACTCGAACTCACTCGTGTAGGTCTGCTAGTCTAGCTTTCTAACCGTTACACCACCAGAGGTGCCCTACACACACACAAATATATATATATTTAAATGTTCAGCTCTTGAATGATTTTCTTGTCCTGAAGGAATTACTCCCAACTCTGGTTTAACTGGACCGAAAAATACTATATATATATATATATATATATAAGAGTGATCGAAAAGTAATGAAGTTTTACCAGAGAGGATCTAAAAACAAATATAAGTAAATTTTCTTTTTTTTTTTTTTTTTAATGAAATCAGTTTCATTTTCAACAACTGCACCACAACAAAACCCAAAAAGATGTGATTGTTACGATGAAGAGGTTCTTCCTCATCCTCCATACTCACTAGATTCAGTACCTACAGACTATATTTTTTTAAGATCGATAAAAAATTTCATCAGTGCCAGAACATTCAGAAACGAATAAGTTGAAGAGGGTCTTTTAAACTTTTTTAAATTCTTTTTTAACTAAAACTTTAGATGTGGGATCCAAAACTTACCCTCCCGTCGGACTGCAGTGGTTGAAAAATAGGGTTATTTCATTACTGGTGGCAAAATTTTAATAAGTTTAACTTTAAATTCAACATAGCCCATTTTGCCCTATAATTTATCCATAGCTGGGAAATGTTAAAGGGTCATTCCTTTCACAAGGGGATTTGAGCAAAATAAAACACAGCGTCATCCACGATTTGAACTTGGTTTGGTTTCTTTGTTTAGTGGCATATCAATATTCTTGGGTTATTTATGCCAAAGTTATCCTTGTAGAAGAACACTAGTGATGCTTTTTACCCCATAGGTGGTGGGGATAAAGGTTCTTATACATTTCCGACGGGGATTAGTCTGAAAGTGAAATGAAATAGAGGGAGTGGAGTTCGAACGCGTATACTACGTTGTCATTATCCAGCACATTAACCACCACACCATGGAGAATTGTCTTTGATCTTTGGAATACCCGTTTTGTCAAGTGTACTTTCGCTTGTACCTCGGGATGGGTGGATTATTTGATTCGCTCATCGGAGTATTGGCCGGGTTCATTTTTATTGATATCCCGAATCGAGCGCGAACCGTTGTTTTCAGATGATTTAAACATACGTCCAGTATTCATCTTCATCTGGGAGGTACACTCTTCAAGAACCAAAATATAATTGTTTCTTTGTTTTTTGTCGTTCGTGTGTGTGTGTGTGTGTGTGTGTGTGTTTTGTTTTTTGGCGGGTTTTTTTTTATGTGATGGAGAATGTTACATAAATAATTTGCATAGAAATATAGTTAAGCAAACAGTAAAAGATACAAGCCAACGAGTCTATATATTATTACGTCAAGAGATTCCACACCATAATGATCTGAACTTTCTTTGATATTTTATGGCGTAAGATAAGTCAAGTGCGCAATCTATCTATCTATATATATATATATAATGCTCCTGTCTATTAGTTCCCCGGTAGTAAATGGTGTAATATTTTTTCGAAATGCTAAATGTTTCCATACACCTGTGTTTTTGAATATGCTTTTGAAGAAGTAGGAGCACCAAAGTTTGTTTATTAATTAATTATGTATCCATGTATTATTACAAAACAATTTAGAAATGAAATACGAGCATCTTTCTTTTATTCTTTCTTTCTTCCTTTGGTATTTTCTTTCTTTTTCTATATTGTTTTCTTTCCTTAATTCTTTCATCAGTTCTCCCTTTCTTTCTTTCTTCCTTTATTTCTTTCGATCTTTCTTTCTTTCGATCTTTCTTTATTTCTTTTGTCAAGGATTTTTTCTTTCTTTCACTATTTCTTTCTTTTTCTTCTTTCTTTCTTTCTTTCTTTCTCGTGTTTTCTTTCTTTTGTCATGAATTTTTTCTTTCTTTCGCTATTTCTTTCTTTATCTTCATTCATTCATTCATTCATTCTTTCTTTCTTTCTTTCTTTCTTTTGCGTGTTTTCTTTCTTTTGTCATGAATTTTTTCTTTCTTTCGCTATTTCTTTCTTTTTCTTCTTTCTTTCTTTCTTTCTTTCTTTATCTATTAGTTTATTTATTTTATCAGTTCTTTCTTTCTTTCAATCTTTCTTTCGTTATTTCTATTTCTTTTCTTCATTTCCTTGATTATTTTTCATTCATTCTTTCTTTCATTCTTTTTCAAAATCGATTTAGTTCTTTTTTCTTTCGTTCCTTATTTAGTTCCATTTCTTCTTTCTTTTCCTCTCTTTCGATCATCCTTTTTTTCAATAGCTTTTTCATTATTTTCTTTTGCTATGTCTTTTTTAAAAACTTTTTTCTTATTTTCTTTTTTCTTTCTGTCTTTTTTTTTTTTCCTTCTTTCTTTATTTTGTTTGTACTTTCTTTCAATATTTTGTCTTCTTTCTTGTTTGTTCTCTCGTTCATTCTTTCCTTTCATTTTCTTTCGTTCTTTCATTATTCTTCTTTCTTTCATTTTCTTTCTTTCGTTTTCTTTATTTTTTATTTATTTTCTCTTTTCTTTCATTATTTCTTAATCCATCTATTTCTTTTTCCTTTCTTTCTTTATGACCTTCTTTGTTTCTTTTTTACGTTACAATCAAAACACCGGTTTGCCTATAGTTACACAAGTTGAGCAATCCGGAAAGTGATCATTATTTGGCTGGGAGTCTTACAGCAGGCAGCTGTGTGTGGTACTAAACTCAATAGTTAAAAAAGTTAGAAGGGGAAAAAGAAGCATCGAATATTATCACCATTTAATTAGGTAACAGCGTAAAGACTACCGGTGCTGTAATCAGTATGTAGGTACGTACCCTATTAAGTCGGACTTGGTAAACACACACACACACATGTACAAATATGCTTACGTATTTAATAAATTCTCCTATCACTCAGAGTTTCACGTATAGTGTACTGTAAGATTTTCAAATGCCCACAATATACTAATATGCATCTGATGATCGTAGGTTCATACAGCCAATTGTTCGTGAAACTCGGATTCATAAGCAGTATTTGATATATTCATTTTAATATTGTCAACATACACGTGCATGAGTTCTATAAAAAATATCTAAAGGGCAACTTTTTTTATTTTAACGTTTAAATCTACATTATATAAAAAAAAGTGATAATGTTTTGACGTCTAGTCATTAGTCTAGACGCCCCAACTTAGGTTTGGTTTAGTTTAGTTTGGTGTGATTTTGTGGTATATCAAATATTATAGGTCTTTAATACCAAATCCTTTTTATCATCATCATCATCATCATGTCGTGCTGCCAGCACGAATATCCCTGAACCTCTCTCACCACTTCTCCCTATCGTTCATCGCCTCCGGCAGGTCTTCAAGGCTACATCCCGTATCCTCACAGAGCTGCTTTATGTATGTTCGAGCTGGTCGTCCTGCTTTTGTTCGGCCATATGTAGGGGTCCATAGGAGTACATCACTTATGAGCTCATCCCTCCTTCTCCAGCAGTGTCCTGCATGTCTGGTTCGTCTAACTTGGATAGTTTTCGTGATGGGAAGCAGGTGGCCGTAACAGTTCAATTAAATATCAGTCATTTGTTTATCCACAGTTAAATGATCAAAAACTTCTATTTCAAACAGTTCAGTTTAGCATAAGTACATTGTTTTTTGTTTAGACGCAGTTAAAGTTTTAGTTCAAACAATTCAGTTTTGCATAAGTGCACAGATTAAATTCCAAACAGTTCTATTTGACCTAAAGATATGACCCTATCAGGTGCTACCACTCCAAGCCAGAGTGGACCTGGGAGCAATGGCAATGAAGAAGTACTCTGCATTCCCCAAAGCTCAATCATAACTGAAGCCTCACTATCAGATTGTTTAGTGTCATATCCTTGCACTTGTTGAGTGGGGGTTCTTACCCCTCAGCAGAGATGCAGTCGGTGTAATCTATATCCCTAGCCGACTGGGCCACCCTACTTATGAACTGAATTTTGAGCGAAACACGGTATTATGCAACGTACATTATATTTATCTCACCTAGCCCCGTGGGAATTTTTCTTGAGTAAATTTGAGAAGCTGATAGACACCTAAAGAAATATGCCAACACAGTTTCACTTGATATCAAAAAGAGGAGTTTCAGAGGTTCTTTAATCAATTAGAATAATTGTCTTGAATACAATCAGAACCATTTTGAATAAAATTTGCGTTTGCTTCATTGTTCATTTCTAACTTAGTAAATACGGCTTCAATCTCGATTCCTCTTAAATAAAATACTTTTAAAGAATGAGTCGTAAATCAATAAGTTCCCGCATCAAGAATTAGGAGGATTAAAAAAATATATTCCGTACCATTAATGACCCCAAACAAATATTTCTATTGAGATGCAAATTTGAATGTAAATTGCCTTAATCTGCAAGTTCATTGTTCTAAAATATGTCGCTATTATGTGATATTTCTGCTTGATTATGGTTACATATACGCATGGAAATATATATATATATATATATATATATATATATATACATATATATATGTTCCCCTACTCCTGTAGGGTTGAGCTCTCTAGCGAGGAAAGTAAATGGTTGCCACTAGCGTAATGCAAGGCTCTTCATATGAATCGAGCTCTCGGTAGCCGTTAAACGGATATATGTAAACAAAAACAAACATAAGCATTTAAATTTCCTTCGTTTGCGCTAGTTTCCTCGTGGCTGACTGGTAGAATCTTGAATTGGCGTTTCAGTCAGCCAGGTTTCGATCTCAGCTTCGGGAGTCTAGCCACACTGAAGAGTTCTTGTAGAACGAAACAGGTCTGTCTGTGGATGACAATATATATAGTCGTCCACATACAGACTGTTTCTTTGCATTACAACTCTACAGTGTGGATAGACACGTCGGATGCTTGAAGCGAAACTCGTCCAACTTTACGTTAGTTTTAGTCTCATACCACTAAGCCAACAAGCGGAATTATGAAGCATTAAGTTATAGCTTTTGTTTGTTTATATTTATACCTAACCGGATACGAGAACACTCAACTCGTTCGAAGAGCTTTACATTATGCGAGTGGCAGCCGTAAATTCCTTCGCTAGAGTGCTTAACCCCCGTGGGTTGTCGTACGCTTCTCAACTTTGTGGCGGCCTCACCCATAGAGAAATTAAAACAAAAATCTGCATTAGTTTTTCTAGCTTATGAAAATTGTTCGTGTGTTGCCACAACAAAAATTATCAGCCTTGGATTTTCTTTCGGTTTGAGGTTTATGACTTTCTGAATGACCCTTGTATATATATATATATATATATAGAGAGAGAGAGAGAGAGAATGACATACATAAACGCTTATGGGACGTTGACATAGAAACAGATAACCCAATCTCGGCCAGAAGACCAGAACTTATAATAATAAAAAAAAAAGGAAAAAAAAAAGAACTTGCAAAATTACCGATTTTGCTGTCTGGGTTGACCACAGAATAAAACTGAAAGAAAGTGAAAAGAAGGATAAGTACCTCTACCTTGCTTAGGAATTGAAAAATTATGGAACACACACACACACACACATATATATATATATATATATATATATATATATATATATATATATATATATATATATATGCCGTAAAACACAACCAACCATCATTTTTCTAATTCTCCTAATGGTTAAGAGGAACAGCAAAATCCATGAGATGCCAAGTTCTATTCATCTTGATTATTAATAGATCTCGTCTTCTTGCCAAAATTGAATGATCTGTTTATATCTCAAAATCCCAGACAATTTCATGGGCTTCACTTTCTTTAACAAACCCTTGTTTGTGCGTATTATTATTATTATTATTATTTTTTCATTAGAGTTTTTCACATCAGTTTGATGGAGTTTGAGTGACAGCAAGTCTCCTCAAGCCACTAGGACTTTTCTTATTATTCTGTCCGTTCTCATAAATGTTGTAGTTTTTATGGTCTCCATTCATCCGCCAACTTCCAAGTCCTCCAGTCCTTTAATAATCCTTTAGTCACTGCACCAAAAGCACCAATCACAATTAGTATAATTGTCACCTTCATGTTCCATAATTTTTTCAATTCACTAGCAAGGTCCATCTAGGTCCTTATCTTTCTTTTCACTTTCTTTCAGTTTTATTCTGTGGTCAGCCGAGACAGCGAAGTCGACAATTTACGAATTCCCTTTTCTTTTTTGCTCATTATTATAAGATCTGGTCTTCTGGCTGAGATTAGGTGATCTGTTTCTAAGTCAAAGTCCTATAGAATTTTATGTGTGTCATTCTCTAGGACAGATACTGGGTTTTTCATATACCATTTGTTCGTATGGTCAAATTTAAATTTCTTGCACATCTCTCAGTGGATCACCTTGCCCACTGTTGGGTATTACCCACCTTTTCCACACAATGAACTAGTCCATCTGTCATATATAGCAGTAGCTACTAATACCAGGGCAGACTAGAAAGTGAAGAGCAGCTTCTTATAGGAATAGTATTAGAGTGTTGGAGACTGGAGATCGCACGAGATCACCTTACTTGCTACCGTAATAACGGAAGCCAATACTATCGTTGGACTATATCTTTATTCTGTATTCACTAATCCTATGTTCTTGTTTACTAATAGTCTCTCTATTGTATATACTTTTTCCTGAGAATATATCTATTTCCTCTCATATCGTGGTTTTTCCTTTATTTAATATTACAAGGGTTTAGAATGCAACACCCACCCAGTCGTGTCAAGTAGTTATACTCCTTCTTCGCTAATTTGCTGCATTCTCTTATTATGTGATTGATGTTATTATTATTAATATTATTATTATTATTATTTCATTCTCGAGAGTTTTTCACACCAGCGTTAGCTGTTGGTTTATCACTGCAGTGACACTGCTGGAGAAGCAGGGACGAGCTCATAAGTGATGTACTCTTATGGACCCCCACATATGACCGAGCAAATGCAGGACGACCAGCTCGAACATACATACAGAAACTATGTGAGGATACGGGATGTAGTCCTGAAGACCTGCCGGAGGTGATGAACGATAGGGAAAAGTGGCGAGAGAGGATCGGGGATATCCGTGCTAGCGGCACGACATGAGGATGATGATGATGATGAAGTCTCCTTAAATCTCCAGGATTCTTCATAGTATTCTGGCTGTTTTCAGTACTGTTGTACTTTGGGTGGTCTCCACTCGTCCTCCTACCTGCAAGACCTCCACTCTCTTTTATAATCCTTTAGTCACTGTAGCAAAAGCACCAATCACAATTGGTATAATTGTCACTTTCATGTTCCATAATTTTTCAATTCCATAGCAAGGTCTAGGTACTTATCCTTCTTTTCACTTTCTTTCAGTTTTATTCTGTGGTTAGCCGACAGCAAAGTCGATAATTTTGCAAGTTCTTTTTTTCTTTTTTTTTATTATTTCACTGTCGAGAGTTTTTCATACCAGCGTTAGCTGATGGTTTATCACTGGAGTCTGAATGACAGCAAGTCTCCTTAAATCTCGAGGACTCTTCTCAGTATTCTATCCTATCTTAATAATGCTATAGTGTGAATGGTCTCTACTTGTCCTCTGATTTTTAAGTCTTCCAGTCCCTTCACCTAACCTTTGTGAGTTGTTCCAAGTGCAACAATTACCATTGGTATCAGTGTCTCTTTTATATTCTTTAGATTTTTTGTTCTCTGGCAAGATCTAAGTACTAATCTTTCTTTTCGCTTTCTTTGATTTTCATTCAGTGGTGAGCCAGGACGGTAAAGGTTCTCTTTTTTTAATTCTTTTTAATATTCTTTTTTTTTTTTTGTTTTGTTTTGAGACTATCACTAGACCTTTCTCTGCCGGAGATTAAAAGATCTGTTTGTATCTGAAAATCTGTTAAGTATTGATTCTTCTTGCGTTAATGTGTTACATTCGCTTATTATGTGATTATCATGATCTCTTTATGGGTTTTTCAAACTATTAGTATCAAGTGATCTTCACTGAAGTCCGAGGAACAGCTGTCTCCTCAGTTCTCCAGGACTCTTCTAAGTATTCTTGCTATCTCAGCAGTGCTGTGGTGTAAACGGTCTCAAGTCTTCCTCAGATCTCCAGGTCCTTCAGTCTCTTATCCTAGTTTTCTAGAATTGCTCTGAGGGTTCCAAATGTGATTGGTAAAAGTGCCACCTTCATGTTCCATAATATTTTAGCCTTCTAACAAGCTTTTTGCTATCCTTCACTATCGGTTGATAAACTGCAGGAATAGAAAAGTCCATTATATATATAGTCATCCACAGACAGACTGTTTCGTTGTATCACAACACTTCAGTGTCCCTAGACACGTCGGACGCTTGCAGCTGGGATCAAAATCTGCCCAAATTTACGCTAGACCTAGAATCTTACCTCTCAGCCACAGGTGACATACGTCAGCTCAGGAATTATAAGACATTATGTTGTAGCTTTTGTTTGTTTACATTATGCCTTACTGGATACCAGAGTGCTCAATTCATTAGAAGAGCTGTGCATTACGAGAGTGGCAGCCTTTAATTCCTACGCCAGAGTGCTCAACCTCCCGGTGGGGGAGCATATATATAGTCATTCACAGACAGACTGTTTCGTTGTATTAGAAAGGGAAAGAGAGAGAGTGTGTGTGTGTGAGAGAGAGAGAGAGAGATGAGGATACTTAGATAGACAGATAGAAACAGACTAAGATATGAGGGTCATTCAATAAATAAGGTGAATTTTGCTCAAGTATTAGGTAATATGAAACACGGTTTACAGTTGCACATTTTTCAAGCAAGTCAAGTGATGGTTCCTTTCATGCCTCAGAAGACAGTCAGCATGACCTTCTCTACTGACAGCTGCCCACAAATATTTTTTTTCTTTTTCGGGAGTCAGTGTGCTTCCACTTCATCGACATTCCCTTTGACTCAGGCTCGTAGTTGCAAATTAATGTTTAACTCTTTTTTTCTACTAAAAAATGCTTCTCTTTACACATCACATATTAAATTTCACAGGGTCTGCACTTTATACAGTTTTATAAAGAATCCTTGGAGTGTTGTTAAGAGTGTTTGCCAATGGCCCAGGAGACCTGGAGTTCAATTCCAGGTCAAGTCATACCAAAGACTCAAAAAATGGTATTTGATGCCTCCTTGCTTAACACACAGCATTATAAGTTACGGATCAAGGGTTAAGTGGGTCAATTCTAAGAAAGGAGTAGCGCCCTCCCCTACTATCGAAAAGGGAGCCTTTGGGTTGACCTCGACTACAGTCGCCAACTTTACTTATATTTCAATCAAAGCGTATAACAATTAGTATTTTGAAAAATTTACATTTTTCCCAAAACTCACTCGTATTAATGGAGTAATTATTCAATTAATATGTTGTTTCTCCTATTAATTATCAGTGTTGTTTTAGGGGGTTTAATGGCATATCAACCTTTGTGGGTTATTTAATGTCTAAGCCCTCCTTATAGAAAGACAGTAGAGCTGTAAGGTAGTTCTTACGATTCACAAAGGTCTTAGCCTAAATGTGAAAGTAATAGCGCTACTGGGATTTGAACTCACCTCCTACGAATTCACTGTCCAGCACATTAGCTGCTACGTCACGTGGACTAACCCCATCAGGAGTTTGTAAAGGAAAACAGCATCCGAAGAAATATTAACTCCGTAAAAGGGTCCCTTTTTTCTTGTCGATAACCGTTATGCACTTTTATCTGTCAACATCAACGTTCTCATCTCTCTCTCTCTCTCTCTCTATATATATATATATATATATATATATATATATATATATATATGTCTCTTTAGATCTATCTACCCCAGTCACATCATATCTATATTTATTTAGCGAGCTTACTGGCCCAGTTATTAACGTCAATCTATTTTTCAATGCATATATATATATATATATATATATATATATATATATATATATATATATATATATATATATATATCATCGCATCCATCTCTATTCTTCAATGTATTGTTGTTGTAAAATCATTTTCATTGTATTCTTATAGTAAAATCATTTCCAATGCATTTGTATAGTAAAATCATTTCCAATGCATTCTTATAGTAAAATCCTTTATAATGCATTCTTATAGTAAAATCATTTCCAATGCATTCTTATAGTAAAATCCTTTATAATGCATTCTTATAGTAAAATCATTTCCAATGAATTCTTATAGTAAAATCATTTCCCATGCATTCTTATAGTAAATTCATTTGCAATGCATTCTTATAGTAAAATCATTTGCAATGCATTCTTATAGTAAAATCATGTCCAATGCATTCTTATAGTAAAATCATGTCCAATGCATTCTTATAGTAAAATCATTTCCAATACATTCTTATAGTAAAATCATATTCAATGCATTCTTATAGTAAAATCATTTCCAATGCGTTCTTATAGTAAAATCATTTCCAATGCATTCTTATAGTAAAATCATTTCCAATACATTCTTATAGTAAAATCCTTTTCAATGTATTCTTATAGTAAAATCATTTCCAATGCGTTCTTATAGTAAAATCATTTTCAATGCATTCTTATAGTAAAATCATATTCAATGCGTTCTTATTGTAAAATCATTTTCAATGCGTTCTTATTGTAAAATCATTTCCAATGCATTCTTATAGTAAAATCATTTGCAATGCATTCTTATAGTAAAATCATTTCCAATGAATTCTTATAGTAAAATCATATTCAATGCGTTCTTATTGTAAAATCATTTTCAATGCATTCTTATAGTAAAATCATTTGCAATGTATTCTTATTGTAAAATCATTTCCAATGCATTCTTATCGTAAAATCATTCCCAATGAATTCTTATAGTAAAATCATTTGCAATGCATTCTTATAGTAAAATCATTCCCAATGCATTTTTATAGTAAAATCATTTTCAATGCATTCTAATAGTAAAATCATTTCCAATGCATTTTTATAGTAAAATCATTTGCAATGCATTCTTATAGTAAAATCATTTGCAATGCATTCTTATAGTAAAATCATTTGCAATGCTTTCTTATAGTAAAAATCATTTGTAATGCATTCTTATAGTAAAATCATTTCCAATGCATTCTAATAGTAAAATCATTTACAATACATTTGTATTGTAAAATCATGTCCAATGCATTTGTATAGTAAAATCATTTCCAAAACATTCTTATCGTAAAATCATTTGCAATGCATTCTTATAGTAAAATCATTTCCAATGCATTCTTATAGTAAAATCATTTCCAATGAATTCTTATAGTAAAATCCTTTATAATTTATTCTTATAGTAAAATCATTTCCAATGCATTTTTATAGTAAAATCATTTTCAATGCGTTCTTATAGTAAAATCATTTGCAATGCATTCTTATAGTAAAATCATTTCCAATGCACTTTTATAGTAAAATCATTTCCAATGCATTTTTATAGTAAAATCATTTCCAATGCATACTTATTGTAAAATCATTTCCAATGCATTCTCAGTGTAAAATCATGTCCAATGCATTCTTATAGTAAAATCATTTCCAATGCATTCTTATAGTAAAATCATTTCCAATGCGTTCTTATAGTAAAATCATTTGCAATGCATTCTTATAGTAAAATCATTTGCAATGCATTCTTATAGTAAATTCATTTCCAATGCATTTTTATAGTAAAATCATTTCCAATGAATTCTTATAGTAAAATCATTTGCTATGCATTCTTATAGTAAATTCATTTCCAATGCATTTTTATAGTAAAATCATTTCCAATACATTCTTATCGTAAAATCATTTGCAATGTATTCTTATAGTAAAATCATTTCCAATGCATTCTTATAGTAAAATCATTTGCAATGCATTCTTATAGTAAAATCATTTACAATGTATTCTTATAGTAAAATCATTTACAATGCATTCTTATAGTAAAATCATTTCCAATGTATTCTTATAGTAAAATCATTTCCAATGCATTCTTATAGTAAAATCATTTACAATGTATTCTTATAGTAAAATCATTTCCAATGCATTCTTATAGTAAAATCATTTCCAATGCATTCTTATAGTAAAATCATTCCCAATGCATTCTTATAGTAAAATCATTTCCAATGCATTCTTATAATAAAATCATTTCCAATGCATTCTTATAGTAAAATCATTTGCAATGCATTCTTATAGTAAATTCATTTCCAATGCATTCTTATAGTAAAATCATTTCCAATGAATTCTTAGTGTAAAATCGTTTCCAATGAATTCTTATAGTAAAATCATATTCAATGCGTTCTTATTGTAAAATCATTTTCAATGCATTCTTATAGTAAAATCATTTGCAATGTATTCTTATTGTAAAATCATTTCCAATGCATTCTTATCGTAAAATCATTCCCAATGAATTCTTATAGTAAAATCATTTGCAATGCATTCTTATAGTAAAATCATTCCCAATGCATTTTTATAGTAAAATCATTTTCAATGCATTCTAATAGTAAAATCATTTCCAATGCATTTTTATAGTAAAATCATTTGCAATGCATTCTTATAGTAAAATCATTTGCAATGCATTCTTATAGTAAAATCATTTGCAATGCTTTCTTATAGTAAAAATCATTTGTAATGCATTCTTATAGTAAAATCATTTCCAATGCATTCTAATAGTAAAATCATTTACAATACATTTGTATTGTAAAATCATGTCCAATGCATTTGTATAGTAAAATCATTTCCAATACATTCTTATCGTAAAATCATTTGCAATGCATTCTTATAGTAAAATCATTTCCAATGCATTCTTATAGTAAAATCATTTCCAATGAATTCTTATAGTAAAATCCTTTATAATTTATTCTTATAGTAAAATCATTTCCAATGCATTTTTATAGTAAAATCATTTTCAATGCGTTCTTATAGTAAAATCATTTGCAATGCATTCTTATAGTAAAATCATTTCCAATGCACTTTTATAGTAAAATCACTTCCAATGCATTTTTATAGTAAAATCATTTCCAATGCATACTTATTGTAAAATCATTTCCAATGCATTCTCAGTGTAAAATCATGTCCAATGCATTCTTATAGTAAAATCATTTCCAATGCATTCTTATAGTAAAATCATTTCCAATGCGTTCTTATAGTAAAATCATTTGCAATGCATTCTTATAGTAAAATCATTTGCAATGCATTCTTATAGTAAATTCATTTCCAATGCATTTTTATAGTAAAATCATTTCCAATGAATTCTTATAGTAAAATCATTTGCTATACATTCTTATAGTAAATTCATTTCCAATGCATTTTTATAGTAAAATCATTTCCAATACATTCTTATCGTAAAATCATTTGCAATGTATTCTTATAGTAAAATCATTTCCAATGCATTCTTATAGTAAAATCATTTGCAATGCATTCTTATAGTAAAATCATTTACAATGTATTCTTATAGTAAAATCATTTGCAATGCATTCTTATAGTAAAATCATTTCCAATGCATTCTTATAGTAAAATCATTCCCAATGCATTCTTATAGTAAAATCATTTCCAATGCATTCTTATAATAAAATCATTTCCAATGCATTCTTATAGTAAAATCATTTGCAATGCATTCTTATAGTAAATTCATTTCCAATGCATTCTTATAGTAAAATCATTTCCAATGAATTCTTATTGTAAAATCATTTCCAATGCATTCTTATAGTAAAATAATTTCCAATGTATTCTTATTGTAAAATCATTTCCAATGCATTTGCATAGTAAAATCATTTTCAATGCATTCTTATTGTAAAATAATTTCCAATGTATTCTTATTGTAAAATCATTTCCAATGCATTCTTATCGTAAAATCATTCCCAATGAATTCTTATAGTAAAATCATTTCCAATGCATTCTTATAGTAAAATCATTCCCAATGAATTCTTATAAGAAAATGTTTTTCAATGCTTTCTAATAGTGAAATCATTTTTAATGCAATTCTATTGTAAAATCATTTCCAATGCATTCTTATAGAGAAATCTTTTGCAATCTTTCTCATAACGAATGTCCCGGGAGATCGGGGTTCAATCCTTCGTCGAATCATGCCAAAGACTAAAAAAATGGTTCTTGATGCTGCATTGCTTTACATTTACCATTATAAGTTACAGATCAAGGGTAAAGTGGAGCAATCGTGGGAAAGAAGTAGCACCCTCCCGTGCACATCGGTGTAGTAGGCAATGAAAAGGGATCCTTCGGGTTGGTCGACTAACTTTACTTATTTGACCCATAGATGGGACTGAAATAGATACTACCACCCCGGATAAGAGTTGACATGGGATTAATGGAGTAATTGTAAAGAAGGGGCAGTCCACATTCCCTAAGGCTCCATGGCAGGAACCTCACCATCAGATGGTTTTGTTTTATATCCAGGATTTCAGTTGTTGTGTGCAGGTTTGATTTAGTTTGATTTAGTGGCACATCAACCATTGTAGGTTATTCAATGCCAAATCTATTTTTATACAAAAAACAGTTTTATTTCAAACAATTCAGTTTAGCATTCATATAGTTTTTTGTTTAAACACAGTTAAATGTCAAAACAGTTTTATCTCAAACAATTTAGTTTAGCATAAGTACACAGTTTAGTCCTATTTGACCCATAGGTATGGCCTTATCAGGTGCTACCACTCCGGGTCAGAGTGGACCTGGAGCGATAGCAATAAAGTGGTATTCCGCATTCCCAAAAGCTCCATCAGATTGTTTAATGTCATATCCAGGACACCAACTGGGGAAGTCTTACCCCTCTCCAGAGATGCAGTCGGTGTATTCTACTGCCCCAGCCGACTGGGCCATATATGGTTTTGAATAACTAGCAATAACATTTTTAATTAATGATTGAACAGTTCTATTTAAGCCATTTATGAGACTTCAATCCGGCAGAGTAGACTTGGAAGTAATGACAATGATGAGATGCCCCATATTCCTCAAGGCTTCAGGACTGGAACCTCACCATCAGATGCAGTTAATTGTCTTATCCAGGACATTCATTGGAGGAGACTTTATCCCTCTTTAATGGTGCAGTCGGCGCATTCTACAGCTCCTGCCGAAAGAGCAGACAGAAGTGAGAGTTGTGTGACAAATTTAAAATCTTAGAGAGGCTTTCTAAGAAATAATGAGGGGAAAAAGTTTATCAGGCATCAGGATTTATACTGAACTTTACTAATTAGAAAAAGAGTTTTATACACGCAACTTAAATGCCTTGCCATTGATTCTCCAAAGAGATGTAGAGTACATGGGCCGACTGAAAAGTTCATAGGCTGACCAAGATACTCTCATGGAATGTGACCCACTGAGATATATTTTTCCACATAGTCCCCTTGCAGTACACACTCTTGGTCCATCAGTGTTGCAGTGCTTGGATCTCATTAATCAAAAAGTTTATCAATAGAAGATAAGACGTCATCATATGAACGATTCTGCCCACTGTCGGAAATGATTTGACTAAATAAGTGCATTGAAAATTTGGATGATTTAGATTTTCATTGATCGGGAATACAAGCAAAATCTACGAAAAGAATATGATTGATTGTAACGGTATGTCAACCCGTTTAGAGTTTTTTATGCCTAGAGGTTAGAGGTTAGGAAATCACGTTTATTTTGCGTTCATATTCATATTTTTTGAGTAGTTATTTTTTTAAAGTTACGTTCCTAACGAATACAAAATATATTTTTAAATAGATATATTTGACCCATAGTTAGGACCCTAACAGGTACTGATACTCCAAGTCAGCGGAGAGTAATTACAAAGAAGGAGTACACCCCACTCTCCAGATCTCCTGAATAGAAGACTCATCTTCATATGAGAGAACACCTTTTAAGGGTAGGGCTCTTACACTTCTACAGGAAACACAGTTTGCCCGAACGAAAGGACAGTACGAACAGAATTAGTTCGCAATGTTATTATCATCATAATCATTGTCATCATCAACATTATCATCATCATGTCGAGCCGCTAGCATGGATTTCCCTGACCCTCTCTCGCCATTCGTCTCTATCGTCCATTGCTTTCGGCAGGTCTTCCATCGTACATACTGTGTCTGTACTGAGTTGTAGATAAGTTCTAGCAGGAGGTCCAACACTTGCTCGTTCGTGTGAAGGGATCCATTCGAGAACATTGCTTATGAGTTCGTTCTTACTTTTCCAGTAGTGTCTTGTTCGTCTAATTTGGATGGTTTTAGAGATGGGAGATTCGTGGCCGTACAGCTGTTGTTTTGTGAGATGTTGCTTCCTGGATATGTTCAATATAGCTCGTAGCACTCTTGTGCAATTGTCCTGCTTTTTCTCCATACCTTTAGACAGCGTCCACATGGTGCATCCATGTAGTAGTATTGACACGATTGCTTCCTGGAAAAAATTGCGTTCGATTTTATCGGATAGGTCTGACTTCCATATGGCCGATAACCTATCGAGAGCTGTCCATGCCATCGCTAGTCGCGTATTAATGTCATTTTCTGTTGATGAGATGCTGCTTCTGAGGTAGGTGAACTTGTCCAGTAGTTTCAGAAAACCATCATTTAGTATGGAGATATCGCCTCTTTGATTCAAGCATAATACTCAGTTTTGTCTGCATTCACATGGAGGTCTATGCCACCTGCTGCTTGTTCCAGACTATGCAGCAGGGATTCGGCCTGGGTGGGTGTATTCGCTCGAAGCGCAATGTCATCAGCGTCGTCTGCATCCGTAATAGTTTGTGCGGGGTACCTTCTACTTCTTGTCTTTTCTTGAGGAAAGCCAATATTTTTTCATTAGATCTATCAATGTTCGAACTACGTAGTCTAAGTAGATTAAGACCAGGTATGAGGCTAACTAATACGTCCCTTTGCAATACACTTGCGAAGAAGTACGTGTCTCTATCCACAGAGCAAACTTTAACTTTTGTGTTTTTATTGTTTTTTATTAGTGGTGATGTTAAATTATGAATTTACATCACCACTAAAAAAAAACAACAAAAACACATAAGTTAAATGCGGACGACGCTGATGACATTGCGCTTCGAGCGAATACACCCACCCAGGCCGAATCCCTGCTGTATAGTCTGGAACAAGCAGCAGGTGGCATAGACCTCTATGTGAATGCAGACAAAACTGAGTCATTTTCTGTTGATGAGATGCTGCTTCTAACGTAGGTGAACTTGTCCAGTAGTTTCAGAAAACCATCATTTAGTGTGGAGATATCGCCTCTTTGATTCAAGCATAAGACTCAGTTTAATTGAACATTTTGTAAAATTTTCAGCATTTTAAATTAATAGGACTTAAAGACAAACTGACCAATATTGAAACATTTTTCTCTGCTGGCAGGTGTGAGCTCAAATCCTTCCTCTTCCTTTTAGCGTTTATTTACAAATGAATTTTAAGTATGCTTGAAGACGTTCTACTGTTTGAGACGGAGGTGGGGAAGGCTAGTGATTTCATCTTGGGGGGGGTGCTTTCGCAGCTTTAGGCTTTTACTTTTTCTTCTAAACTACTGTTGGGGCTTTAAGAATTTTAAACTTTTAGAAAAGATTCAAAAACGTTTTGCCGTGTTCATAATTGATGAATTTACTGTTAAAAAGTATAACCATGTCTGGTTTTTGATGTAAGTCAATGAACATAGAATAAAAAATTGGCAAAACCCGATTGGTCAAGTTTAGAATATAAAGTGAATGTTACTCTTAAAATATAACACTTTAACATCCATTGTAAATGCAGTTTTGATAATTCTATTTTTTTAAATACATTGTTAAATCGATTATAACGGAAAAGTTCATTCATTTTTCAAAGATTTTGCTTTATAAAAAAGGAAAAAGGATTATTATATATATTTCCCACAGAAATGCTTTGTTAATGATTTTATTATGTAACAGCATTTAAAAATAAGAAATTGTTGATTTTCAGTAGAGATTAATGCAAGCACTATTGACGGAAAAAAAAACGCTATCATATATATATGTATATATATATATATATATATATATATATATATATATATAAATGAAAGTCGATATGGAACTGAATCCGACAAAATGAAGAAAGTAGAAAAACAGAATAATCCAAATTAGATGAATTTTGTGAGATCTAAAGCCAAATTTATTAAAACCGAATCGTTTAACGTTGGTTTTATATCACAATAAATTCATCTAATTTGGATTATTCTGTTTTTCTACTTTTTTCATATTGTCGGATTCAGTTCCATATTGATTTTCACACACACACACACACACACACACACACACACACACACACACACACACACACACACATATATATATGCATATACATATACATTACATTATATATTTTATAATATATTGTATATATTTTTATATCATATATGTATATGTGTGTGTGTCTGTGTGTGTGAGTGAATGTGTGTGCGCGTATGTGTGTGAGTGTGTGTAGGTGTGTTTGTTTGTGTGTCTCTGTGAGTGTCTGTGGGTGTCTGTTTGTGTATAAACCTATTTTTGCACAAACGACTTTCAGGTAAGGTCGAAATTAGCCGTGAACAATCAAAAGTAAATCAGACAAAATAAATATTCCTATTTATCTTTTCCCTTTTTGTACATCTTTATATATATATATATATATATATATATATATATATATGTATGTATATATATATATATATATATATATATATGTATGTATATATATATATATATATATATATATATATATATAGTGGTCACCTTAGGATTATAAATTTATTTCCATCCTGTTACGTGTTTTTAATATGGATTTACTCCCAACTCCGATTTAACTGGACCATTATCAAAAACACAAAACAGGATGGAAATAAATTTATAATCCTAATGTGACCGGTTTGTGTTTTTTCTTAATGAAATTATTGCTCTGTAATGTCTGTTACATTGAGCTCTTTACCAGGAAAATTTAAATGTTCACTTTTAAATAGTTTTCTTGTCCTGAAGGAATTACTCCCAACTCCGGTTTAACTGGACCAAATAATATATATATATATATATATATATATATATATATATATATATATATATATATATATATATATATATAAGAAAAATGTAGAATTGAAAATCTGTGCTCGATAATACTACTGCAGTGGGTAAGACCATAAAGATATCAAATTAGGAACACTAGAAGCCTATTACTTTAATTTTCATGTACCCAGTGCCATCATCAGACGGAATATATATATATATATATATATATATATATATATATATATATATATATATGGAGAAAGGTTTAAGGAATAGAATACAGTAAAATCTTATTAATTTATTATGAAAGTCGACGTTGAACGTTTCAGTTGTAATAACCTTCTTCAGCACTTCAAATGGGGCTGTAGATTACACCACTGCAGAGGAGTAAGACCCCACCCCAGATGAGTGTCCAGGATGTGACACTAAACAATCTGATGGTGAGGTTCCACTAATGCTGGAGCTTTGGGG
>CAUZXS010003105.1:0-15000 GCA_963585895.1 Sepioteuthis lessoniana
TGTGTGCCCCATTTATACGGCCCTGTGCCATATCTAAGCAAAAAAGCTGGGTAAATTACTATCTATCTATCTTGCGGTCAGTTCATTCGCTTACGTGAGTTTCATCGTGGTAATGCGTTTAAAATCGCTTCGCTTAGGCTAGTTTCCTTATGGCTGTGCGGTATAATCTACGGCTGACTTATATGCCAGCTGGGTTTCGATCCCAGGTTCGAGAATCTCGCCACACTAAAGAGTTGTGATACAACGAAACAGTCTATCAATGGATGACTTTCTCTCTCTATATATATATATTTATGGAGAGAGAGAGGGAGAGAGAGATATGATACAGAGATAAATATTTATAAGAGAGAAGTGGAGAAAGATATAGTAAAGAGAGAAAGAGCAATAAAAGTAAAGAAAGAAGTATAATCATAGAAGGGAGAAGGAAAGGAAAAGATGCAAATAGGGAGAGAAAGAAAGTCAAGCAAGAAGAGAGATGCAAGTTAAAAAATAATTTAGCAAGGGAGAGAGAAAGACGAAGCAGTAGCAAAAAAAAAAAAAAAAAAAAAGGTGGGAAGGAGAAACAGAAAGAAATACAAAGAGAGAAGGAACACAAAATAGAAATGGAGCGAAGGATAGGAGTAGTGAAAAAAAAAAAAAGTAAAGAGAGAAAGAAAAATGAGGAGAAAAATGACTATATAAATAGTTGTACGAAAATAGATAGATAGATAGATAGAATTGCATTTATCAATCTAATTATATATATGGATAGAGAGAGATAAAGAGAAACTAGGAAACATATGTATATTTATATGAATGTATATATATATATAGGTGTAGAGAGGATATATATATATACTGGAAACAAGAGTGGATTCAAGTCTCATTATGTACCCCATTTACAAGGCCTTTTTCCACATGTTCTCTGACGAAAGCAACAAGCTGAAAACATACATGTATATAAGATGTATGTAAGAATAAACTAAAAAAAATGCAAATCTCTTCGTGGACCTTCTTATTTTAAAATATATCCTTATTCTTTCTTTGGACCTACAAGAACCATCCTTATATATATACATATATATATATATATATATATATATATATATATATATATATATATTGTGTGTGTGTGTGTAATATGTATAGAAAGGGAGGGAATGAAAAGTTCATATATATATATATATATATATATATATATATATATATATATATATATATTTTACAGAGTTCACACAATTCATTTTGTCATTTTGCGCGTTTTCCTAGAAATATATATATATATATATATATATATATATATATATATATATATATGTCAAACAGGATAGCTAAATGAATTTAAAGATATATATATATATTAAGATTTGGGGTTAGATTGTTGTCGATTCTCCTTCATCACACATGTAGCAAAAGAAAAAAAATCAATTTGATGGAGTGCAATTACATAAAAATCAATATGGAGTGCAATTACATTTGGACTGCAACATAGTCATATTTTTGCTAAAAGAATTTTTTCCTTTTGGAATGTAAAATGTACTTTTAGAAACCATCTTTTGTTCAGAGAAAGATTAAATTTTTATTTAAAATAGTCAAGTACTTACTTATCCATAAGCGATACTGTATATCTAACTATGTGGTGAAGGCGTCCCTGGGAGCACAAGGTCAATTTGTAAAGCGGATTAAATCTGATTAAAATTCAGAGTTTTCCTTGTCCTAGTCTGATTGACCAAGTCTATAGAATACAGCGCCCAACTATTTCACCCATTGTTGCAAGGGAGAACAAATGGATGAAACCCACCTCCAATTAAAGGTTAAATAGTACCACGACTCTTCTCCAATATGGACAGCGTTAGTATTAAAATAACCCACGAAGGTTGATTAAACAACGAAACCACACCCAGCAAACTATTTAGTGGATATATTCTAAATATATTTTTTTTAAATTTTGTATTCACATACCGTAGAACGCGCGCACATACACACATAGAAACATGTATATATATATATATATATATATATATATATATATATATATATATATATATATATTGGTGAGTTAATGGCGGACCAAATGTTGCAGTATTGTTAAATATATGGTAGTTTCTGTGACCTTTGCTTTCATGCATTTTAAATTCGTCGGACGATATGCAAAATGCATAAAACGCAGGGTCACAGACACTACGATGTAATATAATATGAATATATATATATATATATATATGTATATATATATATATATATATATATATATATATATATATATATATAATATATATAAAGATTTCTCTCTCTCCATCTATCTATCTATCTACAATTGTGTGGGTGTGTACATATATATGTATATACAATCATATGTATATATACATATACACCCATTATGTATACACACATATATATACATGTAAACACATATATAATCATATATATATATATATATATATATATATATATACAATTGTATATATATATATATATATATATATATATATATATAATTGTGTGTGTATATGTATATATATATGTATACAATCGTATGTACATATATGTAAAGTAAAGTAAAAGTAAAGTTGGCGACCGTAGTCGAGGGTGACCTGAAGGCTCCCTTTTCGATAGCTACTACATCAAGGTGTAGAGGAAGGGCGCTACTCCTTTCCTTGGATTGCTCCACTTAACCCTTGATCCGAACCTTATAATGCTGAATGTTAAGCAAGGCAGCATCAAGTACCATTTTTTGAGTCTTTGGTATGACTCGACCTGGGATTGAACCCAAGTCTCCCAGGCCATTGGCGAACACTCTAACCGCTAGGCCAACGTCCGGTTAAAACATGTATGTTCACCCATATATATAAGTACACCCATATATATATATATATATATACATGTACACACATAAATATACCATAATATATATATATATATGTACACGCACACACACACCCATATATATATATATACAATTGTATATATATATATATATATATATATATATATATATATATATATATATATATATATACAATTGTATATATATATAGAACTCTGTGTATATATATATATATATATATATACAACCATATGTATATATATATGTACACCAAAAACTTATATATATATATATATACATATATATGTACAAACACATACGTATATATATGCATATACACACATATATATACAATTGCATATATATATATATATATATATATATATATATACAATTGTGTGCGTATATATATATATATATATATATATATACACTCGTAGGAATATATATATGTACACCCATATATATATATGCACACACACACACACACACACACACACACACACACACACACACACACACATATATATATATATATAAATGTACACACACATATATATATATACAATTGTATATATATGTACATATATATATATATATACAATTTAATACATATATATATACAATTGTGTATATATATATATATATATATACAATCGTATATATATATATGTACACCCATATATATATGTACACACACATATATATACATGTACACATATATATATACAAATGTATATATATATATATATGTACATTCATATATATATATATATATATATGCAAATGCTTATGTGTTTGTGTGTGTGTCTGTGTGTGTGAGTATACCTCATTGAAGATGTCTAATATTTGGTTTTGTACGCATTTTGACCTGCTGCTTTATTTCCTTATTCCAAACTTCATTTAAAGTTAAACGTCTGTCTATTTATTCGCTTCAATTTTGTGTTCTATTTATTTCTCTCCAGTCTATTATTACACCCATCTGATCCAATATTGCTTTTTAGAGTTTGAAACTAATCTTCTCCCTCTCAACCTCCAACCACCTCCAAATCAACGAATATTAATCGCTTGATGAGAAATTAACTTACCGTGCATTTCAATCAACGAATGACTTTTCAAATCATTTCTTGAACTATGATTTGATAGAAGGAAATATAAACGCATCTATTGAACTTAGGGCATTACTGCTTTAACCACCCACGTACATACATATGTGTTCTGCGTAGGACAGTAAACTGTATCTGATGGTGAGGCTTCACTCACGGAGCTCTGGGGAATGTAAAGTAGCCTTCATTGCTATTACTTTCACGTCCTCTCAAACCTAGAGTGGTTGTACTTGTTAGGGTCCCATCTATTGATCAAATAGAACAGTGCAACCATTAACTATGCGCAAACAAATGACTGATGTTTAATTGAATTGTTAGCGGTATATAACAATAATTGAAACCATTTAACTGTGTGCAAACAAATGAGTAATGTTAAACATAATTATTTGTATTGAATAGCTATACTTGAAATTATTTAAATGTGTGCGAAAATCGAATAATTGGTATTTCATAACAATACTTTGAACCATTTAACTTTGTGCAAATAAAACTATTAGTGTTTGCAATATTTGAAACCACTTTACTGTGTGCAACAAATGAATAATATTACCGGGAATTATAAGTGTTGAATAGCAGTTCTGGAAACTATTTAACTTTGTGCAAATAAAACTAGTAACTTTAGATGACAATACTTGGAACCATTTAACTATGTGCAAATAAAACTATTAGTGTTTGCAATACTTGAAACCACTTCACTGTATACAAACAAATTAATGATATTACCTGGAATTATTAGTGTTGAATAGCAATGCTTGAAACCATTGACCTTTGTGCCAATAAATCTAGTAGCTTTAGATGACAATACTTGAAACCATTTAATTGCGTGCAAAAAATTGATTAATATTAAATAGAATAATTAGATTTACATCGCAATCTAGAACCAATTTGGAGCCCTGACTATGGCATTAAACTGCATTTGATGGTCTTGGGGTTTGGAGAATAAGGAGTGACTACTCATTAACATTACTCACAGGTCCACTCAGATCCAAATTGTTAGTTTCTGTTAGAATCCTATCTATGACTCAAATAGAACTGTTCATTCTTTTATATTAGTTGTATAAAAACGTACAACTGTGCAAGTTCTTTGCATTAGATAAGAATACTTGATAAATATAATTACTAGTGTAAAATAGTAATACTTGGAATAATTTAAATGTGTGTAAACAAATGATTAATATTAAATAGAATTATCAGTGTAAGATATTAATACTAGAAACCATTTAACTTTGAACAAACAAGTGAGTTCTGGCTTGTTTAAAATGTTGACTACAAACTATTCGTTTTCAAATCATATATTTGTAGCTATAAACAAGATTTGGCATTAGTTAACCCTCAAGAGTTGATATGCCATAAAATAAAACCCAACAATCAACCATACATACATACATACATACATACATGAGTAAACAGTGGCTCAGAATGGGTTCTTTAGGCTTGTTTTGGAGACCCGTCTATGAGAAAAAAATTAAATTAAAAGATTTGTTTCTTGTTGGATCAGTGAAGTTAAGCTGCATTGAAGCAAATCAGTACTTGGATGAGTGACCCTCTACATATGAACGCACTGAGTTTAACAGTTATTGATGTAGTAAATGGAATCAGTGAACCAGGTTCAAATCCTGTTTGCGTTTTACTTCATGTTAATTTTTTTTGGAAAAGCATGTATCCATCTGTGTGTAAATAGAAGGGTTCAAACAATCAAAGAGAAGGAAAACCTTGAATTCAAAGCCCAGTAAAAACAGAGACTTTATGAAGGGCCTAAATCCTGAGAAAAAGGCCCGGGAGCCGGGTTTCAATCCCAGGTCGAGTCATACCAAAGACTCACAAAATGGTACTTGATGTAGTTTTGCTTAACACTCAGCATTATAAGGTACAGATCAAAAGTAAAGTGGGGCAATCCAGGGAAAGAAGTAGTGGCCTCCCCTACACCTAGGTGTAGTAGCTAACAAAAAGGGAGCCTTCGGGTCACCCTCGACTGCGGTCACCAACTTAACTTTTTTTTATATCTGTGTGTATGTGCGTCTTAATGCTTATATATCGGACACACAATCACCTATATATGCACGTATACGCGTACACCTGCATACACACACGCACATACATGCACATATAATTACATACATAGATCAGATATGATCACAGATATATTACATAGAATCATACACTTATAGAACCACTCAAACAAAGGGCTTCACAAAAATTCTAATACTTTAAACAGTTGACAGAAACTGAATACAATACGAAAATTGACCGCAGACCTACATGAGTATTATGCTTCGCAAACAAGAGAATTACTTTGAGGGAGTGGTGGAAACTAGCTTTCAGGATAAGATTTCGCTAATGTATATATATATATATATATACATTAGCGAAATCTTATATATATATATATATATATATATATAAATATATATACATGTTTCCTTAAAAAGAAGAATGCACGTATTCTTAAAAATGTTTTCCTCTTTGAGATCAAGGAAACGTAAATCCAGATAAATGCAGAAATTATACGAAAGAAGCAGTGTTTCAAGCATCTTTAGCTGTGTTCCAATTATATATATATATATATATATATATAGTAATTTACCAAGCTTTGTGCTGAGATGTAGTACAAGGCCGTATGGATGAAGTACCCAATGAGAATCGAACTCGCTCGTGAAGGCTTGCTTGTTTATCTTGTTAACCATTACACAACTTGAGGTGGCTTTATATATACCCTTGGGAAAGATATGAATCTAACTATCCATTCTTCAGCTACGGGTAAATTGTAGGACCGTCTGGGCTCATTTACCTTGGTATGGCAACTGCTATAAGAGAAAAAAAACTGCCAAACTCGGCGTCAAATTTGACCTTGTGTCACGTTCCGCTCGTAAGCAGGTTTGGTTTGACATATCAACCTTCGAGGGTTATTTAATGCCAAAGCCATCTTTCTAGAAGAAGAGCAGTGATGCAATTTAAGCCCTAGCTGAGAGGATAAGGGGGTTCATACCTTTCCCAATGGTATTAGTCCGAAAGTGAACGTAATAGCACGACTGGAGTTCAAACTCGCTTACTACGATTCCACAGATCAGGACACCCCCTCGTAAGCAGGGTTTTGGTAAATGGAAATAAATTCGATAGTATGTAGATATGAAAAACACTAAAAAACAAAATGGATGTATTTATTTCTGTATGAATAATAAACGTTATGTTTTTCTTTTTAAACCATTTCCAGGGCGATGTTATAAGGCGATGCTATGTCTCATCCGAAAAATTATTTTCAAATGAAAAATATAAAAGGATGAATATGAGAAATTTTTTAACGTTTCAAAATGTATACGACGTAATTAGTGATCAAAACTTTAATGTAAAATTTTTTTTTGAATTATTTTTTAAATTCCTTCATTTATTTATTTTTCAAAAGAGGTTGATCTATTTGCAGTAGAGCTAAAACATTTTCAAAACCCCCATTAAAATTAAGAAATTATTTCAAATTTAAAATAAAGATAATGACGTCTATTTGAGTAGTTTGGAAATTTAAAAAAAAACATTTTAATTATAAAAAAGATTCAATATTTCTATTTAAAAAATAACGTCTATGTGTGTAGTTAAAAAAAAAATAAACATTTTTGATTTAAAAAATTTATTTTTGTTTCTATTTTGAAAAATAACATCTATGTGTGCAGTTAAGCAAAAATCATTAAAAAAAATTATTATTTCTATCTAAAAAATAACGTCTATGTGTGTAGTTCAGAAAATAAAAATAGAATTTAATTAAAAGAAAATTATTATTATTTCTTTTTAAAAAAAATAACGTTTCTGTGTGTTGTTAAGAAAATTTTAAAAATATTTTTAATTAATAAAAAATTTGATATTCTTATCAAAAAATAACTTTTCTGTGTACTGTTTAGAAAATTTCAAAAGTATTTTAAATTGAAAAATATTAATATTTCTATTTAAAAAATAAAATCTCTATGTAGTTTAGAAATGTTTTAGATATCGCTAATTTATAAGAAAAATTGATATTTCGATTTAAAAAAAACAATTTTCGAAAATTAAAAATACATTCTTAATTTTAAAAAAATCATGATTATTTCTTTTTACAAAATGACATCTATGTGTGTAGTTTAAAATTTTTAAAAAAAAAATTTTATTAAAAAAAGCAATGTTTCTATTTAAAAAAAAAAAAAAAAGTATGTGCAACGTAGAAAATGAAAAAAAAAATTTAATTAAAAAATATTCATAAATATTTTTATTTAAGAAAAGGATGTCTATATGTGTGGTTTAGGAAATTATATATATATATATATATATATATATATATATATATATATATATATATGTGTGTGTGTGTGTGTGTGTGTGTGTGTGTGTGTGTGTGTGTGTGTGTGTGTGTGTGTGAAAATAGAAGAAAGATCAATAGTTTGAAGATGTGTATATTCTCTTTAAGTAGAAGCTTATAAAAAACAATAAACAAAATCTAATAATCTATTCTGTGTTTGTAGTTTATTAATTGTTTTTTTCTTGTAGTTTTCCATGAAACCTGTTGCTAGCAAGTGTAAACCTTTTTTGGTGATAGAATATACAATAATACCAATAGTACGTGATAATAATTACAAGAGTGAATTGAATTTCGGGTCTTGTTTCTCTAGGGTTAAACATATTTTTCAGAAATTCTATTAACTGTCTCTTTAAATACAACCGCATCAGTTGAGTGCAGCTGTGAGCCCGGTGTATAACAATCGCGTGAGTGTGATCATTCAATCTTCCATTGACAGAAAAATTAAGGAAGGGAAGGAGGAAGGAAGGGAAGGGAAGGAAGAGGAAAAGAAAGAATAGAATTAATGAAGAAAACTTGAAAGAGAGAGAGAGGACGAAAGGGAGAGAGGAAAAAGCGTGTAAAGAAAGAAGAGAAGTATTGAAGGAGGAGAGAGGAAAGGAGAAGAAAGGAAAGGGCAGGAGAGAGGAAGAAAGGGAGGAAAGAAGGGAGGGAGGGATGAAGAAAGAATGGAATCAATGAAGCAATGGAAGAAAGGAAAAGAGGATACAATAGAAATATTGAAGGACGGAAGGAAGGAAGGAAAAAAAAAGGGAGGGAGAGAAGAAGGAAGACAGGATTAAAAGAAATAAAGAAAGAAAGAAAGAAAAAACAAAGAATAACCTTAATGAAGAATTAAAGGAAGGAAGGGTAAAAGAAAAAAAAAGATTTAAGAAAGAAAGAAAGAAAGAAAGAAAGAAAGAATAACATTAAGGAAGAATTGAAGGAAGGAAGAAAGAGAGAAATAAAAGATGGAAGGAAGGAAGAAAGGAAGGAAGTAGGCCAAAAGAAAGAAAGAAAGAAAGAAAAAAAGAAAGAAAGAAAAAAGAAGAAAGAAAGAATAACATTAATGACGAAATGAAGGAAGGAAAGGAGAAAGAAACAAAAGATTTAATGAAGGAAGGAAGGTACCCAAAAGGAAGTGGGGGAGAGTTAAAAAAGGGAGACGTTTTCTCAGCGGTTAATAATTTGGTCTTTTTAGCATTTAAGCGGTAAGCAAGGGTTCTCATAAGTTAATCCCAGACATTAAATTAAGGATAGCTTGATAAATCTGAACAGAAACAACACACACACACACACACACACACACACACACACACACACACACACACATATATATATATATATATATATATATTGCCGAAAAAAAAGAGGAATTTAGGTGCATTAAAGTATAAAAATCAGTGTTATATATACATTATAACTAACTTGGCTTTTCGTGAGATTATTTCTCAAAAATTAAATTCTATCGATTTTTTACACCCCGTATGTTTCCCGCCTTTTTTACAATTTGTATATCTTTTATTTCATTTTATTTTTATTTACTATATATTAATATCTCTCCTCACCCTTAACCTCTGATTGTCACAGGAAGTGTCAAGTGTCACCCCGTCTATAAATCTTATTATTTGTCTTTTTTTTAAATTTTAGTTTTGTTTATATATATCTTTTCCATCAACAGTCGCATTTACTAATAAAACTAAATGCGGGTTGGTGATATATTAAAGAAATTAGAAAAGAAATCTAATGCTATGTAACAATTTCTATATATTCTTTATATAAAGACAACTATCGTTAATTGATTTACATATTATTGAATTATCTAAATACCTTATTTGAACTAAAACATATCTACGAGAATGTATATATATATATATATATATATATATATATATAAAGAAATCTATGATATCAATACGAATGAATAAAAAGAAATGGAATAATTTTGTTAGTTTTTAGTAAAGGAATAAAGATTAATTGACATGATGTGTTATGTAATTATGTATTATGAAATATTGTGGTCTTAAATAATGATGTTAAACTGTCGAAAGAAAATGGTGGTTATATATAGGTAGCAAATTACTTCCGGCATATTTCATAAATTATGACAAGATTGTTATTTAGGTTTAAGTTTTTGTTGCTGGTGAGATTGCCCAAAGACTTTTTTTTAATATAGTTCAAATACTTTCGGTTTTATCACTGCTCATTATCTAAAACGCAAGTCTCGTGGTTATACGAGTCGTTCAAAAAGCCTCACCCAGAGAAGAGCTATCACAGAAAATTTTTGTTATGGCAATATTCTACCACTTCTTGTAAAACAACAAAATAAAAACTAATTCAGATTTCTGTGTTAATTTCTATGAAGTTGTGACCCACACCGAGGTAAAGGGAGCGCAACAAATCTAAAATCTGGATGAGGCTTAAAACCTTTTAAACGCCCCTCGTATCTATCTATCTATCTATAAGCTCTATCATTGATGTTGAGCATTATTTGATAATACTGCAACATAAACCTCTTTAATATATATATATATATATGTGTGTGTGTGTGTGTGTGTGTGTGTGTACATTCTTACTTTGCGAAACCTTTTCAGAAATTCTGACTTTTATCTGATCTCGAACACCGACTTTTAGAGCTGATAACAATTATCCAATCGGCTTTTTCATCTTGCAGGTACTATCTCTCTAATACTCTTCCACCCCCCACACCCCTCTCTCTCCTTCTCTCTCCTTCTCTCTCTCTCTCTCTCTCTCTCACACACACACACACACGCACACGCACACACACTAGTAACTAGTAAGACTCACAAGAAATATCTCTTGATCCCAAGTGACTATCCAAAGTAAATATTAGCATGAAAATATACAAACAATCACAGCAGAAGTACAACCGTTTCGTTAGAGCATGTATAAATTTATCTAAACTCCCCTCAATGGCCAGAATGTGATTCAAGGTATTTTTTTTAAGTAGGGTAAAGATACTTTGACTGCAGGTTTTTTCTTTTCCTAAAAAGGTTGCCTAATCTAGACAAAAGAAACCAGGCTGTCTTACTATTTACCCATAACCACAACTGTTGGGTTGGTGGTGGAGAGAACAGATGGATTCATGCCTTTCCCGATGGTATCAGCACGAAGAGAAACGCAAACAGCTTCGGATAGGATTTGAAATCGGGTTGCCGAGTTCGTTTCCTACAATTTGATCAAACCATAAAACTAAATCGTATGGAGCCAAATAAAAATTTTAATCTTCCGTCCTTTAAAAAAGAAGTAAAATGCTATGGAATTCGGTGTTCCAGCCGACCCCCTAATCCAAACAAGACTATCACAAAGAACAAGGACAAATCGTTCTGCCATATTTGAACCAGCAAACGAAAATGTGAAGATCAAACAAATTGAAAAGCGCAAAATACTATAGAGATAATATAACAGGAAATTTTCAGACTAAAGCAGTATCAACGAAAGATTTGGAGATCGGAAGAGTCAACTAACCGCTGTTTAACGTACAGCTAAATTAAGTTTCTTTGTTTAATGACATAATCAGCATTTATAGGTTATTTAATGCCAAAGCCATACTTCTAGAAGAACAGTCAGTCGTGGTACTATTTAACCCATAGCTGGGAGGATAAGGGTTTCATACCTTTCCCAGGGGTATTTGTCCAAAGGTGAACGTCATAGTGCGACTCACTATGATTCCACAGCCCAGCGATTTAATCATTACACCACGAGGACACCGCCTGTTTAACAATTTATAGATAGATGAATTTAAAAGAAATTAGAACTAATGAATACTAGGGAGAGTTCTGGTTATTTAAAGAGACTTGCTGGTATTTGATCCCCTGTGATAATAGCGTGACCGTACAAGCAAATATAATAATAAGAAAATCAGTATTGAATTTTGGCTTTACGAAATGTAGCTACAATGATCAAAACTGATAATTCCCGTAATCGTTGTTTTATTAAGAAATGGTGTGATATGAACAACAACGGCAACAGTATGATAATCAGATATTGAAACCTTTGCAGACTGGTTTTCGTTTGTGCATTGCTCAGATAACGACAATAATGGCGGGAAAACACACACACACACACACACACACACACACACACACACACACACACACACACACACAATAAAAAACAAATCAAGAGAGTCGAGGGCAAACCAATTCATTTCTATGTTGAATTAGGTGAAAAAAGATTTAATCGAAATTACAATGAAAACCTTAATTGGCTCGATAGGCCCACCACTTAACAATGTTTTCTTTCTTTTCTTTCTTTAAATAAAAAAAATTAAACACTTGGCCTTTCATCACTGAAAATAAATTTGTAAGGTTACCGGTAGCTAGCATTTTTCTGTGATCCGATATCACAAGACACACGGACTCTTAGACAGACACCCGCACACATGTACATAAAGACACACACACACACACACACACACACACACACACACACACACACACACACACACACACACACACACACAAACTGCGGAAAAGATGGACATATACCATAAATATACAAGTACACAGATAAAAATCGGACGAGCAAGTATGCATGTATACATACTCATAAACAGATACACACATACAAAACACACACAATAAAATAAACATGTATACACACATGCATACACACACACAAACACATATATGTACACAGACACAAAGTTATATATATATATATATATATATATATATATATATATATATATATATATATATATATATATATTTCCAACTGAATTAAGTGCCTAGACAAGAAAAGTGATTACGTTGCAGAAATGAATATATGTCATGAAAATATTTTTATTAATTTATCATTTAGTAACGGACTTATTATTGTATTAAGTTAGAAGAATATATATAAATTTTAGAAGTTATTTTTTTCTAATATATATATATATATATATATATATATATATATATATATATATATATATATATATATATTGTCCAGAGTCGATGAATTTGGAATCATTATGATATAGATTATATGAAAAGTTTCATATAATTCTACAGGAGTGCCCGATGTATGGGTATCAATGTATAAGTATATCAATATATATATATATATATATATATATATATATATATATATAACTCTCAAAGAGAGTAAATATATCTGTAAAATAATTGGAAAAAAAAACTCAACGGAACGTCATTGTTTTCTTTTAATTCATATATATAAATACACACAAATATATATATATATATATATATATATATATATATATATTTGTGTGTGTGTGTGTGTGTGTGTGTGATTTGGTATGTGAATAAGTAAATAGGCGTTTTCTATATACATACATATATATTTCCTTTTCTTCAAAACCTAATGTATCTGAATTTTATCATTTCAAATAAAACATTATACATCGATAACGAATATTATTAGTTATTATTTAAACCAAAATCTACAACATTGAAACTCTGTAATCAAAAGTAAAAATATGCGTCAGTTAAAAAATAAATAAATTTCTTGTATATATTCATGCAATTTCATTTTTGTTTATCGTGTTTTTACGCAGAACAGTTTGAGAATACACAATAGCTCGTAATATCCATTTTGATCCATAATGTTCTACGATAATTTGGTTGGTTGGTTGGTTGGTTGATGGTGTTTTATAGCATAACAGCCTTTGGGGATTATTTAATGCGAAATCTTGTTTTCTTTTATATATGATTTGTAAGCGAATAGTTTTTACGTAATTATTTTCAAACGAGATCATAGAGCTTAACTGTTTGCACACAGTTTTGTGCTTTCAAGTATTCTTATCTTACTTTCATAATTCTATATAATATCAATAATTAGTTTACATGAACTTAAATGGTTTCAAGTATTTCTATCTAACACTAAGAATTCTATCAAATATCAATCATTCATTTGCACACAGTTAAATGGCTTCAAGTATAGCTATTCATCATTAGTAATTCTATTAATCAAGTATTCCTATTTGATAAAAATGATTTACATACAGCTGTATGGTTTCAAATAACCAATAATAATAATCCTTTGCAAATGATCGAACAGTTCAAATCGATCCACAAATAGGATCCCTACAGGAACTACTGATCCAGGCACAAGTGGACTTGGGAGTAATGGCAATGAAAGGGTACTTCACATTTTCACAAGCTCCAGGACTAGTTCCTCACCATAAGATACAGTTTAGGGCCATACCCAGGACATTCGTTAGTGGAGGAGGCTTACCCCTCAGCAGTGGTGGAGTCGGCGTATTTTACATCTTCAGTCGACAGTATGGGTTCTACGATAAATAATAAAATTCTTATATCTTTGGTTTTGAAAAAAAAAAAATCATGTCATGATGGTTAGAGTGTTCGCCAATGGCCCGAGAGATCTGGGTTCAATTCCTGGTCGAGTCATAACCAAAGATTCAAAAAATGGTATTTGATGCCTCCTTGCTTAACACTCAGCACTATAAGGTAAGGATCAAGGGTAAAGTGGCGCAATCTAGGGAAAGGAGTAATACCCTCCCCTACCCCTTGGTGTAGTAGCTATTGAAAAGGGAGCCTTCGGGTCACCCTCAACTACGGTCGGCAACTTTACTTACTTATTTTACTTATTTATAGGCTATATATATATATATATATATATATATATATATATATATATATATATATATATATATATATATATGTGTGTGTGTGTGTGTGTGTGTAATTCCTTTGAAATTTTATAGGTAACAGATGTGTTTATGTGATTGATACTGTCACCATAGACAATCAAATAAAATGTTTATCTGTTTTTCCCTCCATTACATTTATTTAATAATA
>CAUZXS010003105.1:20000-45000 GCA_963585895.1 Sepioteuthis lessoniana
TGAGTTTTAAGCAAGGAGGTATCAAGTACCATTTTTGACTCTTTGGTATGACTCGAACTGGGATTGAACTCCGGTCTCCTGGGCCATTTGTGAACACTCTACCAACTTGAATAAAGGGGCAGTGACAAATAACTTTCCTTGTAGAAGGACAGTAGTGATGATTTAACCAATAGGTGAGGGAAAATAAAGGCTGTTGATAGGGCATCAAATATTTACAAATCTCTTTTGCCCAGTCGGTTGGGTCTGTAGAATACACGGACTGCACTTCTGCAGAGGGGTAAGAGTGTCCCGGATATGACACTAAACAATCTGATGGTGAGGTTCCAATGATGCTGGGGCTTTGGGGAATGCGGAGTACCACTTCATTGCCATTGCTCCCAGGTCCACTCTGGCCCAGAATGGTAGCACCTGATAGGGTCCTATCTATGGGTTAAATAGAACTAACAGCATACTTATGCTAAACTGAATTGTTTGATTAAACTAAATAGCTTGAAATAGAAATATTTTTGACAATTAAACTGTACTTACATTTAAACTGCGTGCTTATGTTAAACTGAATTATTTGAAATAGAACTGTTTTTTGACATTGAAACTGTACTTACACAAAACTGATTTGTTTAATATAGAACTATTTTGACATTTAACTGTATGTAAACAAAATCTATACTTATACTAAACTGAATTAGCTGAATTAGAAGTTCTTGACTAAACTGAATAGTTTGAAAAAGAAATGTTTTTCACAATCAAAACTATACTTACATTTAAACTGCGTACTTATCCTAAACTGAATTGTTTGAAATAGAACTATTTTCATAAAAATGGATTTGGCGTTAAATAACCTACAAAGGTTGATATGCCATAAAACCCAAACAACCCAAACAACCAACAAATCTTTTTGAAAGTTTTTACCGAACAATATTAAATTTATAAACATATAATATTATCATAGATATAATTTAAAAATTCTGTTTTCTTTTAAGTGGATTTTTCTTTGATAGTAAAAACTTCCCATTTGTCCCGTTTAAATTTGTAATTGACAACTAAGATTTTAAACGAGACATCGTTTACAAAAATAAATATTTAGAGAGGAGGTATTTTTTAAATTTAGCAATCCGTCTGAAAACATTATCAGAGTGTTTATAAACAAAAAATTCTGGGAATGCTTAGACAAATAAATCTCAACACAAACATTAAAAAAAAATCATTTCTCTACAAAACAATCAACGGGGAATCTATGTGGCGTAGTAGCTAACGTACTAGACTGGGATATCGTAGTCAGCGAGTTCGAACTCCAGTCACGCTATTACATTCACTTTCGGACTAATGCCTCTTAGGAAAGGTATAGACCCACTTGTCAACCTCAGGTACGGTTTGAATAACACCACTATGATTTTTCTGCAAGGATTTCTTTGGCGTTGAATAACCTACGATGTTTGATATGCCATTAGACAAAGAAGCCAAACCAAAAACTATCAACTTCCTAATATAATATCCATCTATATATAAGGGTGTGCTAAAACGTTCATATGATGACGTCATATCTGCTGCTGCTGAAATTTTGGTCAATGAGATGCAAGTAGTGTAACGCCGATGAAAAAAGTAGTAATTAACTTTGCTCAGATGTGGCACAAGGCCGTATCTGATGAAAGAAGTATGTTAACTGCAAGGAGAACTATATTGAAAAATAAACCTCATTTTGTCACGTACCACGAGAGTATCTTGGTCAGTCTACGAACTTTTCAGCCGACCCTCGTTCACATCATCTTAGGGAATATCTGTGTGGGTGTAACCGTAACCTAGCAAAAAAAGGCTCATAATAGCGAAATTGATTTTTTGTGCAATACACTTAAAATGCCATAACTTAGAGAATAAAGACATTTCTTGTCCATTTTGCAACTAAATGATAATTGGGGGGTGGGGGTGTCGCGTTAATAATATATAACGGATAACCCTGTCCGTAGCGATTAGAATGCGCTGAATGTGCCACCCGCCTTCAGAAGGGTATGACCTTCCCCAAAGGGATATTCTGGGTATGATACTAAACTGCATATAACGGGGGAAGCTACTGTTCTTGGGATCAGAGGAACGTGGAATACCCTCAATTCCCGGATTAAATTTGACTCAGATTCTTAGTACATGCTAGGGTTTCATTTATGGGTCAAATAGATCTGTTTAAAAATCATTCGTATTGATCCCATATAACTGTAAGTTATTTGAATTAAAAATAGTTACTTCAAGCTGTAATTGTTAATAATGGTTTATTTTAGTTACTTGAAACCATATATATATAACTGTCAGCCAAGTCGGCTTGGGTCTATAGAATATACAGACTACATCATTGCAGAGGGGTAGGCCCCGCCCCCAATGAGTGTCTTAGATATAACATTAAACAATTTGATGTTGGAGCTTTGTGCAATATTGAGTACCCCTTCATTGCTATCGCTAAAGGTCCACTCTGGTCCCCTCTGATAGGGTCTTATCTATGAGTCTAATAGAACTGTATGATATTTAAACTGAGTACAAAATTGTTAAATTGAATTGTTAGAAATAGAAATGTTTTATCATTTAACTGTGTAAACAAATAACTGACGTTTAATTGAATTGTTAGTGATACATAACAATACTTGGAACCATTAACTGTATGCAAACGAATGAGTAATAATGAATAAAATAATTAATGTTAGTAACATAACTGGTAACCACTTGATTGTCTGCAAAAATATGAGTAATATCAAATTGAATTATAAATGTTAAATAGTGATTCTTGAAACCATTTAACTGTGTGCCAAAAAAAATAGGATCAAACTCATTTAAAAATGTAATCAACAAAATGTGTTTGCTAATCATATATATCTATTATATATGTATAAACAGGATTCAACATTAAATAACCTACAATGGTTGATGTTCCAGAAAACCCTAACAAACCAAACTAAACCAATAATAATAATGATAGAAACCATCAATCACATGATAAGCGAATGCAACAAACTATCCCAGAAAGAGCATAAGGCACGACACAACTGTATGGGCAAGATGATCCTCTGAGAATTGTGCAAGAAGTTTAAATTTGACCATCCGAACAAATATACAAAACTTAGAATCCTTCTCGGAAAATGAGACACAAACTCCTGTAAGATTTTGAAATACAAACGGATCACCTAATCTCGGCCAGACGACTAGATCTAATAATAGTCAACGAAAAAAAAAAAAGAGAATTTGCCGAATTGTGGACCCGGCTGATCACAGAGCAAAATTGAAAAAAAGCGAAAAAAATGATAAGTACCTCGACCTTGCAAGAGTTTTGAAAAAAAACTGTAGACGATGAAAGTGACGGTAATACCAACAGTAATTGGTGCTCTTGGTACAGTCACGAAAGGATTGATACAAGGACTGAAGGACATGGAAATAAGAAGACAAGTAGAGACTATCCAAACTACTGCTGTATAAAGATCGGTCAGAATACTGAGAAGAGTTCTGGAGATTTTAGGAGGCTTGTTGTCACTCAAACCCCAGTGAGAAACCATCGGTTAACGTTGATATGAAAAACTCTCAAAAGAGTAATTATAATTACTTTTTTTATTGTAACAATTACTAATTCATGGTTGGTAACTGTTTGATTGTAAAATAATCAACTGCAAACCCAATCTTGGCTAACAGTCAAATAACGCCGAGAGAATAAGTTCCTGTCAGATCATCAAAGTTAAGCATCGATTAACCTGCTTAATACTTAGATGAGTAGCCATTTAATACTATGTAGAAGGAATTGTAAGCGGCTTTTAATCTAAAACAACTCAGAAATAATATACTGAGGCGCAATAACTAGTTTACAAGCAGAACGTTTTTAGTGAGTTAAATTCTGACAAGGCGCTTCATATTTCTGACCTTGTGTCAAACTTGGTTCAGCTTAGTAAATAACAACGGCAACCGAAGTCTTGACCTCTTACCCGGCGTAGATGGGTACTACAGCTTGTAAAAATGCGTTTCATTAGGGAGTTGCAATTAGTGTCGAAGGAAATGGAAATGGGGTTCAAATCCAATACGGGACTGTTTATGCTTAACTTCGCGCTAATTCCCTTCTGAAAATCATGAATGTATTTCTTCTCTAAGCTCCGGGTAAATAGTGGGGCAGACTTGATTTTTTCCGTCCAGTCAGCTTGAGCAGTAGAATGCACCGACTGCATCTCTGCAGAAGAGTAAGACCCCCACCTTCTTGATGAGTGTCATAAGTATGGCATTAAACTGGATCTGATTGTGCAGCTCCAGCCCTGGAGCTTTAGGGAATATTGAGCACTCTTTTATTTCCATTACCTTCTTGCCCACACTGACCCAGGGTGATAGTACCTGTTATTTACGGCAATGATTATTTGCTCTGCATTTCTTTTGAACTTACTGTCCAGGCCAATGGGATGGGACACACTTCGGCTGTCCGTGTCACCTGATACACTGATCAAGTCAGGTATGTCTTGGCTTTAGTGGAATTCGGTCGAAGCTGCTTGACATAGATTCCAGGAAGCCGGCATTCATGACATGCGCGCTGAGACCGGCGCTCCTTGAACTTCAGAGGGCTGCCCTACCAAATTTTAATTCTCTCCGGAGGGGCTAGGTTTATCGCCTGGCGCTTGAAGCGCTCCATTTTAGGAGAATGCCGATGGAGCTCAAGGCATTTTTGGAACCTCCGGCGTGTGTAAGCTACGGCTCTGCGTTTGTTTCCCACAATGAAAAAAGACCATGTGCTATATCGCTACTTGAATCCATTTAACTATGTACAACCAAATTATTAATTTTGAATAGAATTGTTGGTGTCAGATTTAAGTGCTTTGATCATTTAGCTTAATATCAAATGGGTTTTATTGCTTCGTCCAGAGGCTTTTCAGCGGACTGTCTGCATTCGTGCCGGACAGTCAATTGTTCCGTGGCAGACTTGAGGCCGACAGGCCCCAGCTTTCAGCTGGGCCACCTTCAGGTGGGTGAGCTGCTTCACTGACACCTTTGTCGCCCTTGTATAGCACTGGACCTTGCTGTGCAGTTTAAGCTATAATCAGGCATACGTACCTGGACACAGATTTGGGTCCATGTCCAGTTAGACTCATCAGGCCCACATTGCACCGAGTGGGTCGATGAGCAGCATAGCCCAGCCGGGCTCGAGCCTCGGCTCGTGGCCGACCTTCCCCTCTCCTAAATCCCCACTATAATTGACTTTCGGGTCATTGACCTTGTATCAAGTCCTGTCTGATGGGAGGCAGCGACAAATATCGGTTTTATTATTGTAGGATGGCAATGCTTGAAACCATTTAGCTGTGTTTAAACTAGTGATTAATATTTCATAGAAATATTAAGGTTTGAATAAATCATATCAATAAAAAAAGGACGCCGCATTAAATAACCAACAGGGATTGATAAATCTTTAAACCAAATAACCAGACCAAACTAATCAACGGGAGTTTTTCGCCTTGTTAAGGCAACCAGTCCCTGAGAAGGAAAACTCTGAATTCAAACCAGTTGTACTCAGTTTAAAATTGAATTTGTATCACATTTTACTCGTGACAGAGGGGTTGGGTAAATACGATATATTCCTTAAATAAAAAAAATTGAAAGTAATCTTAATCTATTTGTTGACGAATGAGACATGAAATTCATTTTTTTCACACTTTTCACGCTTTGTCATTCGACGATTGTCCCCTCATCAATTTATTTAGCTTAAAATTCAAATAAACTTAAAATAATCACAAATCATTAATATTGATCGTATACAAAGCGGGAAATAGGGAAGTCTTGAATTCACTTAAGTGTATTTAAAACTTTAACATCTGTTTTACTTCACTGCACCGTCAGTTTATTTACTGAAATGAAATTGAAATTTCCTGCTTCCCCTTTTTACACTTCATTTCTCCCTATTTCCCTATTGTCTTCTCTTCCCATTCGCATCCCTAATTCGTTTTAAGGATTTATTTATTTATTTATTGATACTTAATCCACTCAAATTATTTTTTGTGTTTAATTTTTTTCTTTTGTATTTTGTCTAATTTTCCCTCAACGTTGATAAATTGAATAATAAAAAAGAAGAAACTTATAATATTTAAAAAAAATTTAGTCCTTGGTAAACAATTCACCTGAGACTATATGATAAACTATTTCAAAAGTTTTCATATTCAATCAACTCTAAAAAATGAAATTCAAAAAATAAAATAAAATAAATCATCTTTTTTTTTCCTGCCGATAAATTTTCCCATTAAGCATTTAAACATTTTTCTTTTTTTGATATTTGTATACCTAGCATGTCTACCGGAACCGGAAATAGCCAAATTGTCGCCATTCATACAAGTCAAGTTTCATTCATTCAATAAGTTAAATAGCCTTTTCTTTTTACAGCGATTTATGATATTGAAGAGTATGTAATTCGACGTGAGCAAGATGCGATACAAGGTAAATTTTTAAGCCGGTTTTAATTGGTTTGAAATCAGAGTCCTCCTCCGATACTAGTCGCCATAGCAAAGTTGAAGAGTCTGGTCTACCCTACTATTTACTCATAGTTGAAGGGAGAATAGTAAGATGCATATCTTCTCAATTAGCTCTATGCGAAATTCAAATAGCCTCTTTCAGGTATTTAGCCTTGTCTGCTGGGGCGGCAGAATACACTGACTGCATTTCTGCAGAGGAGTAAGTCTACTCCTAACGGGTGTCCGGGATATGACACTAAACAGTCTGATGATGAGATTACAGTAATTCTGAAGCTTTGAGGAATGCGGAGTATCCCTTCATTGCCATCGCTCCTAGGTCCACTCTGGCTCGGAGTGGTAGCACCTGATAGGGTCCTATCTATGGGTTAAATAGAACTAAACAGTGTACTTATGCTAAACTGAGTCGTTTGAAATAGAATTATTTTAAAATTTAACTGTATGTAAACAAAAAATTGTACTTATGCTAAACTGAATTGTTTGAAATAGAACTGTTTATATATCTATAAATGGATTTAGCATTAAATAACCTACAATGGTTGATGTGCTGTAAATGCTATAAAACCAAGCCATTCTTTTAGGATTTGAACTCGAATCGCCGTGTCTTTTTCCTGCTAAGATTGCTATTACACCACGAGAATGTAGTTTCTCCAAGTGCTCTCTCTCTCTCTCTCTCTCTCTCTCTCTCTCTCTCTCTCTCTCTCACGCATATACACAATCATACTCTCTCTCTCTCTCTCTCTCTCTCTCACACACACACACACACACACACAATCATACTCTATCTCTCTCTCTCACACACACCAACGCATAATCATTCTCTCTCTCACACACACAATCATACTCTCTCTCTCTCTCTCTCACACACACATAATCATTCTCTCCCCCCTCTCTCTCTCTTTCTCTCTCATGCCAATTGCATTACATTTTGTCAAGGAACGGCACAAAATATCAGAAGTAGAGTAATATGATTAAAAAGTATCATAATTCAAGCTTTAAATGTTTGGTTTGGTTTCTTTGTTTAATGGCATATCAAACTTCATGGGTCATTTAATTCTAAAGCCATCTTTGTAGACAAACAGTAGCGGTAAAATTTAACCCGTAGCTAGGGGGGATAAGTGGGTTCTTACTTTCCCGAAGGCTATTAGTCCGGAAGCGAACGTAATCGCGTGAATGGAGTTCAAACTTTCTCGGATGTCGCAGTCGAGCACTTTAGCCACCACGTCACGAGGAGAAAGGGTACAAATGAGTAACTTATATAATAAAGTGATGATGTCTATAGAGCAATATAAAAGTAGAGACTTTGTCTAGACCAGTCATTACTAATTTTTAAAAGATATATATGAAAGTTGTCTCTATACTTTTTGAATTAAAAGTTTTTTGCAAAACGCAAGATTGAGTAAAAACGGCACCTTCCAGACACTTCAGACTTAGCTCCATCCGACTTTTTTTGTTCCCTAAACTAAAATGTTCTCCTTGGTTTACTCTGACTCGAAATGGTAGTACCTTTTAGAGTCTCATCTATGGGTTAAACAGAACTAGCGAACCGAGTATGACAGTAAACTGCATCTGATGGTGAGGTTCCAGTCCGGGAACTTTGGCGTGTGTGGAGTACCCCTTCATTGCCATTATTCTCAGATCCATCCTGACCTGGCGTGGTTGTACCTGTTAGGGTCCCATCTATGGGTCAAAGTAAATCGTGTAAACTGTGTGCAATCAAATAAGCCCTGGTTTTTTAAAAGATGTTATCTAAAACCTATTCGTTTATAAATTATATATATATATATATATATATATATATATATATATATATATATATATATATATATATATATATAAGAACATTTGGCATTAAATAATATACAAGGGTTGATATGCCATATAACCAACTAAAATGTTCATCTTAAAGGTAAAACTAGAGAAAGTGGGGGATATCAAAATAATTATAATGACTTAGTTCCACACTACATCAAAAGAAGAGCTTCAGTGGTGCTTTGACCATTGGTAGTACATTAATTTATTATTGGGTGTCTCATATTGTTAGACTGGTTCCAAACTAATTAATCAATTAAACTGTAATTACGACCAGCTGAGATCCAAATCTGGAACACTTCCCGGCGTAGACGAGTACGTCATCTAGTTTTCAACAAAGTGATGGCAATGACACATAAAAGAAAGAAAGAAAGAAAGAAACAAAGAAACAAAGAAAATAAAAACGGCCACAAAAGAAAAAGATTAGCGAAGACTAAAAGAGCATCTCTCCTGAGGGGTAATACCCCCCCCAAATGAGTGTCTTGGATATGACACTAAACAATCTGATGGTGAGATTCCAGTGATGCTGGAGCTTTGGGGAATGCGGAGCACCCCTTCATTGCCATTGCTTTCAGGTCCACTCTGGCCCGGAGTGGTAGCAACTGATAGGATCCTATCAATGGGCTAAATAGAACTAACTGCATACTTACGCTGAACTGACTTGTTTGAATTAGAACTGGTTGAGTAAACTGAATAACTTGAAATAGAAATCTTTTTTGATAATTAAACTGTACTCACATTTAAACTGTGTGTTCCTGCTAAACTGTATTGTTTGAAATGGATCTGTTTTTGATATAGAAACTCTACTTTCACTAAATTGAATTGTTTAATATAGAACTGTTTTGACATTTAATTGTGTGTAAACAAAATCTATACTTATACTAAACTGAATTAACTGTTTGAATGAACTGAATAGCTTGAAACAGAAATGTTTTTGAAAATTAATTTGTGTACTCATGTTAAACTGAATTTTTGGAAATAGAACTATTTACATAAAAATGGATTTGGCGTTAAATAACCTACAAAGGTTGATATGCCATAAAACTCAACCAACCAACCAACTAACCAACCAACTTTTGGACTATTATCCTTGGGAAAGGTATGAAAGATATGAGTTAATTGGTTTCATTGTTATTCTTCTACAAAGAAAAGAAAAAAAAACACCAATTGTTACTATGAATGATAAATGCAAGTTATAAAAAAAATACCCAGCCGACTGGGCTGGGTCTGTAGAATACACCGACAACTTCTCTGCAAATAAGTAAAACCCTCACCAACGAGTGTCCTGATATGACATTAAACTATCTAATGGCGAGACTCTACATTTGGAGCTTTGGGGAATGCAGAGTACCCCTTCTTTACCGTCGCTCCCAGGTCCACTGTAACCTGGAGTGGTAACACCTGATAGGGTCCTATCTATGAGCGCAATAGAATTGTTGGACATTTAAACTGTGTGCAAACAAATGATTTATGTTAAATCGAATTGTTAGAAATAGAACTGTTTGACCATTTAACGGCGTGTAAAGAAACGACAGTCTAATTGAATTGTTACTGATACATAGCAATACTTGGAACCATTTAACTGTGTAAACGAATGAGTAATGTTGAATAGAATTATTGGCATCAAGTAGCAATTCTTGAAACTTTTTAAATGTAATTATTGGTATTACATAGCAATACTTGCAACCACTTCTCTGTCAGCAAACAAATGATTAATATTGAATAGAATAATTAGGCTTAGATAGCAATAATTGATAGCATTTGACCCAAGATCGTTTAAAAATGTTATCAACAAAATGTGTTAACAAATCATATACACTTAACATATATGTATAAAGACTATTTGACATTAAAAAACCTTCAATGGTTGATATGCCATGATAATAAACCAACAAACCTAAAATTTGCCAAATATATTTGATGTGTTATTTTATGAAGTTAGTAGTGTTCTGTGGAAATATTCTCGTAGATTTGTAGACAACTTTTTATGACCACTTTGTTTTGCAGACAACTTTTTATGACCACTTTGTTTTGTAGACAACTTTTTATGACCACTTTGTTTTGTAGACAACTTTTTATGACCACTTTGTTTTGTAGACAACTTTTTATGACCACTTTCTATCCTAGGGCCCAATTTGTGGAGCTTAAAAAGCTCCACAATTTGGGCCCAAGGATAGAAAGTGGTCATAGAAAAGAAAAGTAAAGAAAAGAAAAAGGAGCCAAATGCGATAGGTGAAAATAATTTGAAAAATCCAGTGCACTGAATAATCAATCAGTTGTCGGAGTCTAGAGAAAAAATTTCGAAAGAAAATTGTAAGATTAAAAGAACGGTACATGTGAGTCTAACACAGATTTTGATCTCTTGTTTTAATTTAAAAAAAAAAACGGTGGCGTGGTGGTTTACGTACTGAACGGTGATATCGTATTGAGTATGGACTCCAGTCGTGTTATTACGTTCATTTTTGGACAAATACCCTTGGAAAACGTTTGAAAACCATAATCCCTCCAGCTATGAATCAAATCGTACTACTACTGTCCTTCTACAGGTATGGCTTTGGTCTTAGATAACCCACGAAGGTTTATCTGCAATTAAAGAAAGGGACCAAACCTAAATAAACATTTGATATTGACACGCTTGGTGTCAGGGCAATACTGAAAGGATCAAATAATTTTGTGTGGTCTCCAACAATAAAATGACCTTGTGTCAATTCCGGCCAGGTGGTTTGGTCTTTTTGTTTAATGGCATATCAATCTTTGTAGGTTATTTAATGCCAAAGCCATTCTCCTAGAAGAACAGTAGTGGTACTATTTAATTCATAGCTGGGAGGATAAGGGGTTTCATACCTTTCCCAAAGGTATCTGCCCGAAAGTGAACGTAATAGCGCGACTGGAATACGAACTCGCTTACTACGATTTCGAAGTCCATTGCTTTAACCATTATACCACGAGCCCTCCGCCAGGCCAGGTGGATGGTTGGATAAATATCAAGCACTTTATATTGTCAAATGAATTAGAAAAAACGAGAGAAAAGTAAAAAAGAAAAAAGAAAATTTAATTAATTCCGGTAAATCTGATCCTACAGAAAATACATTTCAGTCTATATTTAATTTACTAGATGGCAAAAATAAAAAACAACCGCAAATTATAGCCAGGATGCTTTAATCTTGTCAAATCAGTATGAGGTATTTTCTCTTACAGGTGGGCCTCGATTAAAAATAATTCATTAGGGACATTATGATAGTCTCATCACGATATGAAAGTTTTACTTTATCTAGTTTTAAAATGTTTGCAATTCGAAGAGTGTATACAAAGTTGAGCTGAAAAGTTCACAGGGGGAGTAAAGCGGAGAGTCTTCGTGGTGTAGTGGCAAACGTGCTGGACAACATCATAGTAAGAGAGTTCAAACCCCAGTCGCGTTATCTCGTTCATTTTCGGGCTAATGTCCTTGGGAAAGGTATGAGCTCCATTTCCCCCCTCCCAGCTATGGATTCTCACTGCTATTTTTCTGCTTAAAAAGCTTTGATGTTAAATAACCCAATTGATATACAATCAAAAAAGAAACCAAACCATTGTGTCAGATGATGACGTCATATCAACTGTTTATGACTTTTTGAACAGTGTGATACAAACAGTTCAACACAAATGGAAGTAGTGTTTGAATCACAGGGAGGACTGTGTTGAAAAATGAACTTCATTTGGTCACATTTCATTACAGTACTTTGGTCAGGCTTTGAACTTTTCATCTAATATTCATCTGTGTATGTATTTACCGAAACCCCTTTCGACACGAGCAGGATGCGATACAAGGTCAAATTTTAAACAGATTTGAACTCAGAGTTTTCCTTCTACAAGACTGGTTGCCATACTGAGATTAAAGAGCTCAGTCTATCCTACTATTTACTCGTACCTGGTGGTTATGAGAAAAGTCTTTTCCGAGGGTAAAAGCGTCATGTAAAATGCAAACGGCTTCGTTCAGGATTTGAATTTGAGTCACCATGTCCATTGCCTACGATGATAACCATTAAACTACCAACGCCTCCAATTGCTCACATGACCTTGTGCCGACATTTTTCATTGGTTTATTGTCAGTATAAGTCAGCCAATCTTAAAGGAAGCTGCCCGTCCTTGTATGCAAAAAGCGCACAAAGGAAGACTGTAGACAATACGTTGATGTTTATTAAAAAACATGACCTAGAAGTTGAAAGTTGATGAATGGCCAGAATCCCTGAATTTCCAAGGTTTTCGCACACACAAAAGTTGTGTAATCAAGACTTGTTGGGACTTCATCTTATTCCAGATCTTAGACACCTTGTTCCTCCCACCCACCAAACATATCAGTGATTTCAGCTATTTGCAAACTCTTTACATACACGTATTACACACACACCTTTCATGCATTCATAGTTACCTACACGTATTTATTTACAAATATGTACACATGAACATGTACACTTAAACACTGTCATTTTCTTTTCACTTGATCAAACAATTTTAACCTCATGCATAGTTAATTTTGTTGCGCACTGGCTTTAATAACAACGCGTCGATCGCTATATATATATATATATATATATATATATATATATATATATATATATATATATACTTTCTTTTTATATAAAAATAAAAATAAAAAATTCACTTCTTTGGTGTCATTATAAATTTATTTCTGCTCGGATGGCCATCATCAGATGTTACACGAAAACATTTTTTATTTGGATGTTCTTACCTATGAAAACCCAAATAAAAAATTTCTTTTCGTGTAACATCTGATGATGGTCATCACAACCTGAAATAAATTTATAATGACACCAAAGAAGTGAATTTTTCTTTTTATTTTTATATAAAAATAATTTTTTGGCTCTGCACGCTGAGTTTTGATGTATTTTTAATCCCGAATTAATTAGCCGTTGACAGTGAGCACTCGAATTGTATATTCCTACCCCTTGAATTTTCTCCTCGGATTATGAAAATATATACGTATATATTTATATATACAGCGTGTGTATTTAGGCAGTTGGTTTTCTTGAGGGCATATTTTATTAAAGATGACTGACAAGCATTTGGAACAGAGTTTTTATTAGTTTTTTCTTGTCTACTCATGAGATGTCGCAAAGGATGATACAGGCGGTGTAAGAATTGTCCGAAATCTCTGGCAATTATCAAACAACTTTCCTCCCCATTCACGACATCCGTCTCGAGAACTAGAAAAGGCAACTAAAAAACGAAATCCTTGTCTGAAATATTTGATCAATGTTTGACTACAAGAATATATATATATATATATATATATATATATATATATATATAAGTCAAGCAGCGTCTCATCTACCGAAAACGACATCAATACGCGTCCAACAAAGGCATGAACAGCTATCGATAAGCTATCGTTCATACAGAGGTCAGTCGTGTCCATACTACTATATGGATGCACGAAATGGGCGCTGATGAATAAAGCGTACGGAGAAAAAGCTTGACTGCAACTGCACAAGAATGCTGCGAGCTGTAATAAACAAATCCTGGAAGCAACATCCCACAAAGCAGCAGCTATACGGCCACCACCCTCTCATCTCTAAAACCATCCCAAAAAGATGAACAATACATGCTGGACATTGCTGGAGAAGTAAGGACGAACTCATAAGTGATGTTCTCTTCTAGACCTCTTTACACGGACGAGCAAGAGTTAGATGACCAGCTAGAAGCTCTGTGCGGACACAAGATATAGCCTAGAAGACCTGCCGAAAGCGATGATGACAAGTGACATGGAAGAGTCAGGGAAATCCATACTAGAAGCACGACAGGATGATGATGATGATATATATATCAAGTATAAAGTAGATTAGTAAAGCAGGATAAAAATCCCGACTCAGTGTTTGAAGTTGTCGATTCTCAGGTGATTGAGAATTCAATTTGTGTGATCTTGTTAGATATAACTGAATAAATATATACACTTTTTGAGTCACGTGTCAATTATGTGGAGGACAAGTTAAGTCTCACACTCAAGCTATTTGTTTTAAAAACAAAAATATCTACATACTAACTATTCGTTTACAAATAGTTTATATATATATATATATATATATATATATATATATATATATATATATATATATATATATATATTCTTGCAATGTTCTTGTTTTCCTTTGTGCTATTTTACGCATCTTATCCGTGCAGCTATAGGCAATTTTCTATAGGATTTTAATCAAATATTTTGCACAATTTATTTGTTGGCAGAAAAGTTTGTATCCTGTTTTAATATATTGAGATATTGCTCAGCATTTTCGTTCACTGAGCACTATAAATATGTTACAGATTGAGAACGCTTTTAGCGTCAATTTTTAATCACACATACGTTAGTTGGTTATATTGTTTTACGGCGTATCAACCCTTTTCGGGTCATTTAACGCCGAATTATATTTCAAAGAATTCAGTATAGTTTTTGTTTACAAATAGTTAAATGTCAAAACAATTCTATTTCAGACTGTTCAATTTATCATAGCTACGCAGTTTCAATATCAAAAACAAGTGTATTTCAAGCAATTCAGTATAGCATAAGTACACAGTTTAGCTCTATTTGACACATAAATAGGACCCTATCAGGTGCTACCATTCCAGGCCAAAGTGGACCTGGGAGCAATGGCAATGAAGGGGTACTCAGCATTTCCCAAAGCTCCAGCATTACTGGAACCTAACCATGGGATTGTTTAATGTCATAATCAGGACACTCGTTGTGGGAAGCTCTTACCTTTCTACAGAGAAGCATTCGGTGTATTCTACAGCCCCAGCCGACTGGGCAACCGACACAGATAGATAGATAGATGAAAACTTGGACGCACACAAATATACAGTTACACACAGAGGTTAGCGTCGCAAGCTATTACCAGTACGGTCGGCATTCATCATGCCAACATAATAATCTTTCGGAACAAAACTACGCTAAACGCATTCAGATGACACACACAGACGCACAGATATCTATCTATCTATCTATCTACTTTTCTCTCGTTCGACCAACAACAATATATATATATATATATATATATAGATAGATATGTGAATGATAATATATATATATATATATATATATATATATACTCCCCCACGTGGGTTAACCAGTCTAGGGGAGAAATTTGCCGGCTTCCGCACACGGTAAAATGCAATAGTTCTTCACAAGATTTGAGCAGTCTTGGTAACCGATAACGTATATGTAGAAAGTTATGGGTAAAAGCTTTCTTCACTTACGTTGAGAATGACGATGGCTTTGGGGTAAGATGTCCGACTGACATGAAGTCGGCTGGGTTTCGATTCTAGCTTGTAGTATTTCGCGGGTCTACCCACTCCGAAGTGATGTGATACAACGAAACACTGTCTGTGGTTGAATATATATATATATATATATGTGTGTGTGTGTGTTCAAGAAGGTGCTTGTTGTGTAAAGGTTATTGTCGTAGGAAATGAATACGGCGGCTTGAGTTCGAATCCTGGACGTGGCAGTTTATATAGCGCTAATATCCTTGGGGAAGGTATCTATCCAACCATTTTCCCTCCAGCTATGGGCAAAAAGTGCTTGAGCGGAGGGGTTTGGGTAGATAAATACATACACTGATGGTCGACCTGCGAGTCGTTATATATCTTCGGGTGAACTACGGAAGCATCCCCTTTTATTGGCCCAGTCTAAGAGTTTTTAAGAATGTTGCGAGCAATATCAAACAAGTCCTGGAGGCAACACCCGAAAAAGCAGCAGCTGTACGGCCACCTACTGCCCGTTACAAAAACTATCCACGTTAGATGAACCAGACATGCGGGACACTGCTGGAGAAGTAAGGACGAACTCATAAGCGATATACTGCTGTGGACGCCTTCAGATGGACGAGCAAAGGTAGGACGACCAGGTTGAACCTATATACTACAGCTTTGTGCCGATACAGTATATAGCTTTGAAAACCTACCTAGGGCGATGGACGATAGGAACGGGTGGCGATAGGAACGGGTGCCGCCAACACGGACCTCCCTGACCGGAGGTCCGTGTTGGCGGCGAGACATGATGATGATGATGATGATGATGATGATGAGTCTATGTAAGATTTACTTGGACTAGGTTCTTCAGCCTTGGTGAGGCAACTAGTCTAGGAGAAGGAAAACTCTGAATTCAAAACCTGTTAAACTCCGCTTAAAAATTGACCTTGTGTCATATCCTGCCCGAGCGACGGGGTTGGTAAATAGTATCATCACAAATATATATATATATATATATATATATAACTGGGATAATCTGGGTAAGACAATAAACTGTATCTGATTGTGAATTCTGTAGATTTGCACCCCTTCATTGCCATCACTCCCAGGTCCACTCTTACCTATAAGGGTGCCATTTGTAGATGATATAGAACTGCTTAAAATTATCCATCTTCGATAAAACTGAGTAGAAAAAAACTCTCAAGAAATATCTACACAAAAATGTAAATATAAACATCCAATGAACGCGATTCTTTATGCTCTAAGCACGAAATAACCCTCGGCAATTTGCCATGCCGTTAAAACATATTAATCAATCATTCAGATTGCTGGAGACAAGGAGAAAAATATGAGAAACATTTCACTTGCGAAGAAGACGAATTTGCCAACGACCGCATTACAGAGGCGCTTATCACACACACACACACACACACACACACACACACACACACTTATATATATATATATATATATATATAAGGTGGATGTAAGCCCCGTTGTCTTATTTGAAAACAATTTATTTCTGATAAAAATAACGATAGCGACTTTTGCACACTCCTAATATATGCACGTACTTAGAGAGAGAGAGAAAGAGAGAGAGAGAGAGAGCTGTTCATGTTTATATGTGTGCATAGGAGAGATCGAAATGGTGAGCTGATGGATTGCAAGTATATGTGAGAGTGTAATGCGATGCCATGTTTAGGGCGAAAGGTCTCAAAAGCGCTGATGGTTATGTGTAGACAGGCAAGCAGACAAGCGAAGAGATATATTGGAAGATTAGAGGTGAATTATCAAAGCGGCAGAACTAACAACACCTACGACGGAAAATCGGGAAATAAAATGTTAAAAAAACAAACAAACAAAAAAAGACAAAAAACAATCTCATCAGTTGAAAATGATTCCTGCGAGACACCTGGTATTGTTTGTTGAAGAGGAAACGATCGCACATAGATGCATATTTATTGAGTTAGGCAAGGAGCTATGAAGAAAATGAGTTCCAAGCTTCCGGATGTTGTATACACATGTTCCTATATGCACACACGTACACGTATATGATCACACGTACACGTGTATGCATACACGTACACGTGTTATTTTCATACCAGTGCTAGCTGATAGTCTTTTATTGAAGTTTGAATAACTGCAAGTCTTTTCATGTCTCCAGGACTCCTCTCAGTATTCTTGCCGATCTCAATCATGCTGTAGTTTAGATGGTTTCAATTTGGCCTCCAATTTCCAACTCTTCTAACCCCCTTTCCAAGCCTTTGGAGACCATTCCAACCACACCAGTTACAATTGGTATCATCTTTAATCTTGTGTTCTACAGCTTCCTTAGTTCTCTAGCAAGGTCCACGTACTTGTCCTTCTTTGCGGGGACGGCTAAGTCCATTAAGTTCTCGTTTTCTTTTTTTCTTTTCTTTTTTTTTTTTTTTTTGTAAATTATCACTTGTTCTGGTCTTCTGGCTGAGATTCGGTGATCTGCTTGTATCTCAAAATCCATTATTCGAAAAGCAACTGTATGGATATTTCAAGTGACATGCTGGTGAGATTTAAAAGAAAAAATCTGGGCATGGGTTGGAAAAGGAAACCTTTAGAGCACAAAACAATACCATAATTATGATAAAGCTAAAATAGATAATACGTAACAGAACAGCAAGAGTATATAATGCAGAGACGGATAAACACGTAAAAGATGCAGCAAACTAGCTTAAAAGGACCAAAAAAGTAGGCTCGGCTGGGTAGGAAAGGGGATCTACTAGGAATTGCGCAAGAGATGAATGACTATTGTACCAAATGGTATATGCTAAAACAAGAATCAGACCTGGAGAATGAGACAAATAAAATTCTCTCAGATTTTGAGATACAAACAGATTGCCCAATCCCGGCCAAAAAACTTGACATAGTGTTAATAAGAAAAAGTCTCGTCGATTTTGCCATTCCAACAGACCAGAGACTGGAAAGCGAAAAGATAGAGAAATATTTGAACCTTACCAGAAAACTAAAAAGATCTGTGGAACATATGGGTAGGTGGTACACTTCGAACGGTCCCTAAAGATTAGTTAAAAAGACCGGAGGAATTAGAAATCAGAAGAATAATTGTGACCATCTAGACCAGAACATTGTAAAGATCAGCTAGAATACTCTGAAGAGTTCTGGAGATCTGAAGAGACTTGCAATCTCTCAGACTCTTGTGTAAAGTCACCAGAAAATGGTGGTATGAAAAATTATTAAAAGGATTAAAATAAGCGTGGCTTAGTCTGCGTCTTGGCCACAATATTGAGACAGCTGAGAATACCGAACTCTCTGTTTTAGCGAACAGATCTACGAGACTTTCTTACTCGCCTTTGTGTTAATTTCATTGTACAAGAAAGCTTGAAAAAAAATAGCAATATTTCGATTTATTTTTAAATCATGCCATTGCAGACACAGAAACGTCACGATTTGTTTTTCAACCCAGTTTTGGTTATCTTTGTGGCTTTAAGTACACTATACTGCATTTTAAACATTGTTTGTGGTTTCTAAACATCTGATTGCAGACCGCTTCGTTGACGTCAATGAAAAATTTGTTTATCATTTTTATGTACACATCAATTCAAATATTTGAAGAAGAATTTTTTTCTAAACTGCAGATAAAAATATACAACGTTTAACAATTATCTCCGATTGATTGGTTTGGTTTGGCTTGGTTTCTTTGTTTAACGGCATATCAACCTCAGTGGATTATTTAATGCTGAAGCCATCTTTGAAGAAGAATAACAGTGGTAGTATTTATCCCATAGCTATCACAGGGACTCCTCCAGATAGAGATAAGAACATCAATAAACGAATACATTTGGAGGTGCCGGTGGTGTAATGGTTATCGTCGTAGGAAATGGACATGGCAACACGAGTTCAAATCCTGGATGAGGTTTGAATTCAGAGTTTTCCTTCTCCTAGGCTAGTTGCCTCACCAAGGCTGAAGAACCTAGTCTGCCCAACTATTTACAAATAGCTGGAGGGATAATAATTGGATTCATACCTTTCCCAAGGGTATTAGTGCTATGTGAAATGCAATCAGCCTTGTCCAGGATTTGAACTCGTGTCGCCGTGTCCATTTTCCTACGACGATAACCATTACACCACGAGCACCTCCTCATCGGTCATATAAATCGTTTTGAAAATTATTTGAATAAGACAAGAATATTTTGTTTGGTTTCATTGTTTGACAGCATATCAACCTTTGTGGGTGATTCAATGCCAAAGCAATCTTTTTAGAATAGCAGTGGACCATTAGTTTAGAGATAAGAGGGTTCAATACCTTTCCAGTGGGTATTTGTAAGAGGGCCAATGGAATTTGAACTCACTTACTTCGAGGCCGAAGGACATTTATTACGCCTCAGTGATACTTGATATCGAATAGCTATGAGCAAAAAACTCCCCCCCCCCAAAAAAAAAACGAAAAAAATCTAATTGTAAATGTAAAATGTACACAATTCACAAACTGTTGAGCATAAAATAACACCAGACAAGTTGACATGACGTTAAATCAATCATAAGTTCTTTGATTAGTAGCCTTTTGTCATACTAAGCTAAGCAAAGTAAGTACCAATAAAATGACAGTTTACATGTAAGCTTAACTTGGTATAGCACAAGGAAACAAAATTGGGTTCCCGTTGGGATCACACTCTCAACCGAACTAATAATTTGCTTGAGTATCATAGTTCAAATGTGTGCCAAACTAAGCTATATGTTGTTAATGACTATTTTGCGGAGGTGGCGTAGTGGCTAAAGTGCAGAGAGTTCGAACCTAAGTCGCGCTATTACGTTCACTTTCAGACCGATACTCTTGGGAGAGTATAACTCCCAAGACTCCCTTATCACTCCTGTTATGAGTTGAATAGTACCACTATTTTTCTTCAACAAAGATGGATTTAGCATCAAATAAGCCACGAAAGTTGATGTGCCATTGACCAAAGAAACCAAATCAAACCAAATTATTTTGCGAAAATGTAAAAATTGCAAATGGTGAAATACAAATTTTGCAAAAGTTCACATTTAAGTCAAAATGAATCTTCTCTGCCTGTAAATCATTGTAAAAGTTGCTAAGCAACCGATTGCATCGTCGACTTCAAAGCCTACCTTACCTGCAACATTGGACAGAGGTGTGAAAGAATAACCATTTCAACTGACTGCGATTTTTTTGCGTTTAACATTAGGATATAGCCAGTAAATATAGATTACACTCCAGAAAAAACGAAAGAAATAGTAGATTCATGTTAACATATTTTTTGTTCCCATCTATCTTCCCGTTTTTATTTTCATTATTTCTACTTTTTTTTTGTTCTTTCGTTTTATTCTGTCTAAGATTTTGAAAAAACCCGGGTTTTTCTGATATACTAATCCTCGGTTTGTTCTAAACGTCAGTAACGTCCCTCAATTATTGATAACGGCCCCCTAGCTATGATCACACTGGTGTTTTTTGCTTTCTTTTTCTAGAGAGGTTAGTTTTCTTGTTCTTTGTCTTCTTCTTCTTGGTAGTCTTCTTCTTCTTCTGCTTCTTCTTCTTGGTAGTGTTGATTAATCTTCTTCTTCTTCGTAATGTTGATTCTTCTTCTTCTTCTTCTTCTTCTTCTTCTTCTTCTTCTTCTTCTTCTTCTTCTTCTTCTTCTTCTTCTTCTTCTTCTATTTTCCCCATCTTCCTCTTTATCTAGTCAACTGCTACTATTATCCTCTTCTTGCCATATTTTCTGTCATTTCTCCTATCCTCTCCTCTATACCTTCTCTTTCTTCTTTTCGCTGTTGCTGTTCTTCTTTTTCTCCTTCCTCTTCTCTTTCTTGTCTTCCTCCTTTTCCTTCTCTTCCCTCTGCTCTTATCTTTCTTCTACCCCTTCCTTATCTCATCCTTCTCACCTCCTCTCTTTCATATTTCACATAAACGTCTTCTGCTTCTCCTCCACTTTCTCCTCCTCTTTCACATCTCACCCTACTCCTTCGTCTTCTTCTTCTTCTTCTTGGTGGGGATGATCTTCTTCTTAATGATGATGTTGATATTCTTCTTCTTCTTCTTGGGGTGTTGATCTTGTTCTTTTTCTTCTTCTTCGTGATCTTCTTCTTCTTCTTGGTGGGACCTTCTTCTTCTTCTTCTTCTTCTTGGCGGGGATTATCTTCTTCTTCTTCTTCTTCTTGGTGGGGATCTTCTTCTTCTCCCCCCCCCAACCAGTGTGATTTTATCGTTTTTACTTCCCACAATGACTTGTAAACATGATCTATTTCCCTTGTTGCTTACATCTTGCATTATTTATTTATTCATTTATTTATACTTTTCTTTCAGATTCATTCAAATTCTTTTTTCTTTTTCTTGTCATTTCTCTTCTATTTATGTGTTTGTTTATTCTTTTGTCACTAAATGCCAACGATTTTTCTTCTGAATTTCTCCGAATTGTCACACAGTTTCCATTTTAATAGATCATGCTTCCGCCTTCTCCCTGATAGCAACAAGAACTAAATACAAAGAAAGATCCAAAATATTTACATCTCTATTTTCCTCCTAACATAGTAAACATTTCCTTTCTTTGTTAACCTTTTTCTTTCCATATTTATTCGTTTACCTCAACACTAAAGATGTAACTGAATAGAAATTACATATCATGATTACCTTGACCAAAATTATCAGTTAACTGTAAAATAACTGGATTTTTCAAGATGATATTTAAAAAGAAAAGCAAATGACTGTTTGATTAATTAGTTTTAAAGACAGGTCAACCCGTTTAGGTTTTTTATGACAAGAGGTTAGGGAATTGCGTTCCTTCTACATCTTTATTTACATTTTTACCGTTGTTGTTATTTAAGAGGCCTTCCTATCTAATACAAATAATTTGCAAGCAGATCGATTTGATCCATAGATGGGACCCTCGATAGGAATGTTTGATACCATATAACTGTGCAAATTATTTATATTAAGAATAGTTACTTGAAGCTACTATAAGTTACTTAGAATTACTGGGGGTGTCCTCGTGGTTAAAGCGATGGAATGCGGAATCGTAGTACGCGAGTTCGTACTCCAGTCGCGCTCTTACGTTCACTTTCGGGCAAATACCCTTAGGAAAGGTATGAACCCCCTTATCCTCCCAGCTATGGGTTAAATTGTACCACTACTGTTCTTCTAGGAGAATGGCTTTGACATTAAATAACCTAAAAAGAGTTGATATGCCATTAAACAAAGAAACCAAACCAAACCTTAGAATTACTATAAATTACTTGAAACAATAAAACAGTGTGAAAACAAATGATTATTATCATATAAAAATAATAAGCCATAGAATTATTAGAATTAGATAGGAATACTTGAAACCATACAACTGTGTGTAAATTATTTGTACTAGAGAGGAAAACTTGATATAATGAAACAATTACACAAAAAATGTAAATACAAATGTACAATGAATGCAATTCCCTGACCACGTGGCATAAAATAACGCAGGTTGACCTTCTATTAGAATCAATCAACAGCTGGTTATGATAATCCTAAATGCTAATCTAATAAAGCTTTGGAAATAGGAAATCCGTTTTTGTTTTGTGAGTTGTAGAGATTGCAGATTTTCTATGCATTTGAGAGATTTTTTTTTTGTTTTATATCAATAATGATTTTATCTTTCAGTTATTGTAATAATAACTATCTTTCAGTTATTTAAAAAAAGAAAGAAAGATTAAGACAATTTCAACTATTAATATCCGTAGTTCCATGTTCATATTATTAGCGATGTTATCTCGCATTGCCTAGTTTAATGTGTCAGACGATAACGTAAAAATAAGGGCAGATGTAAACGAAAGATCTATTTTCAATGTTATCTTGTTGTATAAAGATTTATTTCTTACTTTGATGTGATTCTTCATTAATGTTTAAAATCAAATTGGAATAATTAAAATGATATAATACTCCATAATATTAATATAGATTATATTGTATCAATGAATATTAACCAATAAAATGGCCCAGTCGGCTGGAGCTGCAGAATACACCAACTGCATCTCTACAAAGTGGTAAGACTCCTCTAACAAGAGCCCTAGATATGGCACTAAACAATCTGATGGTGAGGATCCAGTAATGCTGGAGCTTTGGTGAATGGGAAGTACTAACTTCATTGTCAACGCTCCCAGGTCCACTTTGGCCCGGATAGGGTCTCATCTATGGGTCAAATTGAACAAAACTGTGTACTTATGCTAAACTGAATTGGTTGAAGTAGAACTGTTTATATGAATAAAAATAGATTTGGCATTATATAATCTACAATGGTTGATATGTCATAAAAGCAAAGCAAACCAAACCAATAAAACACAAAGCTTTCCACGCTCAACCCTTGTTGAAAAATAACGCAAAATAGAAAACTTGTGTGGACAGAGTAATGAATGAAAGTAGTAGCAATAATTAGTAAAATAAACCAGATAAAAAAACGCAAAATAAAATAAATACAAAAGAAATAACAATCTCAAAGGAGGTCGCTGACAGGGAAAACAATATGAGCATGCACGGAAAAAGAGACTTCCAGTTGCCAAAAAAAAAAAAAAAAAAAAAAAAAAAAAAAAACGAAAAAAGGAAAGGAACTCGGGAGAAAAACTCATACCTATTATGGATATTAATAGTTAAAATTGTCTTAATCTTTCTTTAAAAAAAAATAACCGAAAGATAGTTATTACAATAATTGAAATATAAAATCATTGATTAATATGAAACAAAAAACAGCTCTCAAATGCATAGAACTCAAGCAGTTATTTTATTGATCGGGGAGGTCTCCCTCCTTCAAGACTTAGTTCAAAACTTCGATAGTAAAAAACTTGAGACTTAATATCTTCACTAGTTTCTTTTTCTCTCCTTCTTTCCTTCTTTCCTTTTCAGCTAACGCGACTAGCAAAAGAAAACAATACAAATTGGGGTTTATAAGAGAAAAACACCAACCACCACTGTTAAAACTCAAACTCAATAAACTTTGTATTTTTTAATTTACTACCCATAAAGCGTATTGCAGAAAAAAAAGAGGAGGCTTTACTTTCGGAACTTCCGTCGTCAATTCACTTTCAATAAATTTCTGTATATCATATGAAGAGTTGAGTTAATCAAAAAAAAAAAAAAATTTTTAAAGATAAATGATGACAACCTTATTTTATTCATTTATTTATGTTTTAAACCCTAAGCTGTACGTAACTCAAGTGTGTATTTATCCAACCGCTTAAACACGGGTAGAATGCAACAAAAAATCAATTTTTGGGTGGAGTGTAGCTAGTTTGAATTTTCACGTAAGCACAAATGCAGGAAAACTCATTACGCACGGGCGCGCGCCCACACACACACACACACACACGCTCACGCACATTTGAAAATATAGGAGTTTTAAATAAAGTAACACCTCTTATATGGATGTATCCATCTTTATTTTTAGTGAGAGAAGTGTTGCTATTAATAAACGTTTTGATATATATATATATATATATATATATAATTTCTTATTTATAAAGTA